>BOPN01005618.1:10000-27500 GCA_017312705.2 Penaeus japonicus | reverse complement strand
TGACACATGTTCAACCAAAGGTAACACTTGTCCACCTAATATAACACTAATTCTAGCTGATATAACACGTGTTACAGAAAATGTAACAGTTATTCCTCCAAGTTTTACACTTCTTCCACTTACAGCTATTGCCCCACATTCATAATTTTTTTTTCACCATATGTAATCCTTCCCAAAAATAGTAATTGTTAGTACTGTTAGTACTGAGCTTTTCCAGATATCTAATATTTTTCATAACTGTATAACTTCATCTGTCATAAGTAGGTTGACACAAAACTATAACTAATGGTATTCCAGTTGTAAATGTTTACTAGATATAAAAATGTCTTCCCATCGGATTAGCTGTGAAACCAAATGAAATTTCCTCCATCAAACGCAACTTTTATCTTATCAAATATAGCATTTGTTCTATTATAAACAGCTGCAAAATGTAATTTTTCTTCACCATAATTAACGCATTCTATTTATAACACTGGTGTGGTAGGCTCTGGTTCCAACCAAATGTAATTATATTTGGCTTTAGAGACACTACAGATAGTACCATATGTGATCAGTATCACTGCCACACATGATATATTGCAGTACTCAGTAAATTCAGGAACAATATGCTTATCTAAAGTAAACCAGTAACTCATGCACCCAGCAACAGTAATGCATCATCACTAGAAGTAACACAGATTATTTGAAGTGATTTGTTTCATGTATAATACATGATAATCATAATGATTTATACCTTTTTTTCAGAAATTGGGATACCCAAAGTCGGTGTTCTTTATCATCGGAAATGAGTTTTGCGAGAGATTTTCCTACTATGGCATGAAAGGTTTGAATTTTTTTTCTTTTATCATACTGCAAGTGCACAAAGAGTTGGTTGATTATATATCTGAAGGAAACTACAGTGGAATATATTAATATTATCCCTTCATTTTCCTCTTTCTTCAGCCATCTTGACACTGTACCTGAAGTTCCAACTGATGTTTAATGAAGATGATTCTACTATTATCTACCATGTGTGGGCTATGCTGTGCTATTTCACACCAGTGATTGGAGCCATTATTGCAGACACTTTCCTTGGACGTTTCAGGTGTGGTTCATTATATAATGTTGCATGAACATTTTTAGGATGTATATTTTACAATTTAGTGTGAGATTGAAATATCAGTCATTAACTTGTCTTGCCACATAGATGTAGATATTTACAACTTTAAAGAAAAAATTGTATGTCATTTTACTTTTTACTTGACTTTAATCTTAACATTTGAATTATAGCTTTGTGATGGCATCATCAATATTACCAGAATCAGTGTCAATGGGCTTTTTATGCTGTTGCAGATCATAATAAAGATTGTCTTTCAATTTCCAGAACCATCTTCTACATTTCCATTATTTATGTAATTGGCAATGCCGTGTTGTCTATCTCAGCCATCCCACCTCTTATGCCAGATCTTAATACAAAGATGTAAGCAGCCTGAACGTTGTTTTAGTTGCTTTTAGTAGACTGATCAACTAAAGTTAGCTTGAGATATATGTATATATGTCTGCAGTATGTGAAGTTTCATAGTTAATTTCAAAAGTTTAGAATTAAAAGGAATTCATTGATTTTGATTCATGTTTACGGTAATGAAAAAGAAGAAGTACATGTCTTTATTTTATATGAGTTTATTGATACATTTATTTTATTTTCCAGAGCTGTGTCACTAATAGGGTTACTTCTGATTGCCCTGGGAACTGGAGGTATCAAGCCCTGTGTATCAGCCTTTGGAGGAGACCAGTTTGTCCTTCCTCAGCAAGAGCGACAACTTGCCCAGTTCTTTTCCATATTCTACTTCAGGTTAGATGCTTTCGTCAGTTTTAGATGAAATAGGGAAAGCTCTTGAGTAATTTCCAGGGTCTTATGTACAGGATAAACAGTGTTTTCGAAATATCACTGAGGAGATTTAATGACACATGATTGTTTTGTAAGGAAATTATGTCAGCTCATTGGATTGATAAGTCAGTCCAAGCCAAGCTTTAGATATAATCCCAAGCAACAAGAAATTTTGGTGTCACATTTCATGGAATATACTGCCAGTGGCTAGTATATGACCTTTTAATCTCTATTACCTTGGTTTTAATGTAACTGTTATCATTATTTTTTCCTCAACAGTATCAATGCTGGTTCTCTTATATCTACTTTTGTAACACCAGTCTTACGAGATGACATAAAGTGCTTTAACGATGACTGCTACTCTTTAGCCTTTGGAGTACCTGCTGTCTTAATGCTTGTTGCCCTAGGTAAGTTACGTTTGTTTCTATATAACTTAATGATACTCATAAACTTGCAAAGTAATCAAATAGGACTTAAGAAAGGACCAAATGCAAAATCAGTAAATCTTAAGATTGTTGCTTTTAGTACCTGTTATTGTGCCTGTGTGTCTCTCTCTGCATGAAGTATAGCAACATATACTTTCCAGTTTTGTTCCTACTCGGATATTCAATGTACACAATCAAGCCTCCAGAGGGCAACATAGTAGTCCGTGTGGGGTCATGTGTTGCGGTGAGTCAAAAGCTAATCATCATATCTGGTGATGGTAAAAGCTGTGTTAATTTAATGGAGAACAAAAAAAGAGAAAAGCTTATTGGCAGGACTGAAATATGGTGATGGTTTAGAAAATAACGGCATTGCTAAGATAACCTTTGATATGCAGATGAATTGGCTTCAGACTTTACTACAGTGCTAACCAAAGTGCATTTTTATTTTCAGTTATTTACTGAAAATTGCTATATATGATATTATATTAATATTTTAAAAATTCTTCTTAATATCCAAATACCTGAATCCTCAGTGTGACTGAAAATATAAACACCTGGTACTTCATGGAGCTTAAATGATAGATATTGACTTTAGTACTTCATATAAATGTTACTATTTTCTTCTAATTATCCAGTCATTTTGATCACTAAATATCAATTGGATATCATAACATAAATGTAAATAGCTAACTTTATTCTAGATTTTTGTAATTTTCACAAAACCATGGTCTCTAATGAGAAAGACAGAATAGGGATCACAATATTAAATATTAAGTTGACAGTAACTAATTTCAGATCAAATTCGGATTGATTAATTTTTGCTATGACCATAGTACAGATTTTTTTATCAACATTGAGTAATTTTATAGAAAATCTGGGGTTGGGAATATGTTAAATATTTTCTAAAAGAATGCTTATTATGTTTAACCCAATAATAACCATATACCCAATGCATGTTGTGAATGTATTTTTAATTTGTGCATGAATAGCAGCATGAAATAGATAACTTGCTTGACAAGAATAGTACACTTATTTAACATAGAGGATTTAACCCACTGTGAGTTGGAGGTTATTTATATTTAAAAAATCTCTTACAAAATCATAATGAGCATAATAGTCTCCCAGTTCACTCATCACAGACAGTGATATTCACATCTAGTATGTATATCAAAATACTCACAAAAGTATGTGGGTGCATGTGTGTGTGTGTGTGTGTGTGTGTGTGTGTGTGTGTGTGGGTGGGTGGGTGGGTATGTGTATGTGTATGTATTTCAGTGTATTTGTATGTGTGTGTGGATATGCATGTGTGTGTATGGGCATGCATATGTGTTTTAGTGTGTTTGTGTTAGTCTATGTGCGTGTGGGCATGCACATGTGTTTTAGTGTGTGTGAGTGTGTGGGTGTGAATGTGAATGTAATTGTTGGTGTAAGTGTAATAATTTAAGCCTCATAAAACATTTCATAGTGTATAATCCTTTTTGATAATCATAAAAACATTTCATCTCATACAATATCAGCATTTTTAGGTAAAAGCTTCAACTTGATTTTAAGGTATTATTACTTTAATTGCTTTTAAATGAATTCCTTATTAACTAAAACCTACTTACCCTTGTATGCTTTTTACATCAGTCATCTTCGTGATTGGATATTTGACTGATTCATACAAAATCATCCCTCCTGAGGGTAGTGTGCTGACAAACGTATTTGGATCAATTTGGGTAGGTGGTGGGTCACTGCATGGTGATGTGTCTCTTAAATGCACTTAGAAATAGCCTTTAGAGTATCAATTTATTTTTTACATAAAAGTTATATACATAAGATGGCTTTGTAGTTTTCTATGTGTATGTATATATATATATGTATATATATAGTTGATAATATAGCTATTGATCTGAATGATAACTGTGAATGTAAAAATAACTTTCTAGTAAGAAGTTAGATATTAAAGCTATCCTCTTACTGTTTTCTACCCACAGCATGCATTAAGAAACAAATCAAAGAGCAAGGAAAAGAAGGAACACTGGCTAGATCATGCCTCAGATAAGTATGAGCCAAAGCTTATCAATGATGTCAAGATTCTACTCAAGATCCTTGTGTTGTACATCCCACTTCCATTTTTCTGGGCCTTGTTTGATCAACAGGTATGAGTTTTTTGTCAATGTATATTTAGTTTGCCGTATTCTATTGTTCTTTTATAAAAACAACTTTGATTTATTTTTATGTAGTTTTGAAATGATAATTATAACTGTTTCAAATATATTACACGTAATACATCTATACCATCTAATGCTTAACCCTCCTGAGACAGGCTACATCTTAAGATGTTCAGCCTGGGCTGGGTGTCTTAAGATGTGCTCTCTATCATTTTCTAGACTTACAGTATGATGTATGAGCTTGTATATAGTATATTAGCAAAATAATGCTGATTAGCATTTGGTATGATGTGTTAGTTACACCTCTCTCTCTCTCTCTCTCTCTCTCTCTCTCTCTCTCTCTCTCTCTCTCTCTCTCTCTCTCTCTCTCTCTCTCTCTCTCTCTCTCTCTCCCCCCCCCCCATCTCTTTCTCCATCTCTCCCTCTCTCTCCATCTCTCCCTCTCCCCCCATCCCTCCCTCTCTCCCCATCTCTCCCTCTCTCTCTTTCTCTCTCTCTCCCTCTCTCCCTCTCTCCCCATCTCTAACTCTCTCTCTCTCTCCATCTCTCCCTCTCTCTCCCTCCCTCCCTCCCTCTCTCCCTCTGCCCATCTCTCCCTCCCTATCTCCCTCCCTTTCCCTCTCTTCCTCCACTTCTCTCACACTCCATTTTTCTCTACTTCTGCTCCCTCCCTCCCTTTCTCTATCTTTCTGATTTTTGGTATACTAACTTATATCAAGTTTATTTATATGTCCAAAGAATAATCCACAATTTTCTCTCCTTACAAGGGTTCACGATGGACATTCCAGGCCACTAGGATGAGTGGAGATGTTGGTGGTTGGACTATTAAGCCTGACCAAATGCAGGTATAATCCTAGAAATATTTATTTTTGCTTTTATCATTTCTATTTTTTATTTTTATTACTCCTTGTCTCTTTAAGTTTTCTGATAAGATTATTCATGTAATAGTGACTGACACACTCTCAAAGAAATGTCTGATAAAGAATGATATTCACGTAAAGCAATCATTTGATTCTGTCTCAGCTGTCTGTTTTTTTTTTTTGTCTCATCTGCAATCAGTTAGTAATTATAAATTCTGATTAATTCTGTGTTTCATGTATGATTACTCAGCAATCTTTCTTCCTTTCCAGGTTATCAATCCCTTCTTCATTTTAATGTTAATCCCCATCTTCGACTCTTTCGTATACCCTCTTTTGGCAAAATGCAACTTGCTCACGAAACCGCTGACACGAATCTTCACTGGAGGAGTCCTTGCTGGAGTAGCCTTCCTGATATCAGGCTTTTTGGAACTGAAGCTTGAGGTGTGTAGAGATGATCTGGGAATTTTCCCTCCCACACTCATTAAAAAATTACCAATGCTGCTTCCTCTCTCTTCTTCCCCTGATCCCTTTGTCATTGTCTGTCTCATTCACTTACCTTAACCCACTCATGACGGGGGCATTCCAGCTTTGCATGTTACAATGCCGGGGCTCTCGAACGCATAGGCCTAAATCAGTTAAATAAACGACGCCATATGACACCACCCATCTAACGGGCCTTGAATGCGCGGTACCGTGGTGTACCACCTGTCCAGAGAGGGTTAATATACTCATTTGCTCACTTACTCACATTTTCTTTTTTTGTGTGTGTAATGCAGTTTGGAAGTATTAGATATTATAGTGAATATCAATAGGCTCTGTCTTTTTACTGTTGATAGAGTTATTGACACTATTTTTCAGATCACATATTCTATGATATTTTCTTATTGCAGACCACATATCCAGTACCAGTTAAAAGTTTGGAAACTCGACTGTCATTTATCAATGGTCTTCCGTGCGATGTTACACTAAATCTCCCCTTTGAAGAAGAACAGTTTACTTTAAAACATTTAGAGGAGAAGGTGAGATATCTGGTTTATTATTAAGTTATTTTTCTGAATAAAACAATTTTTTATTGGCAGATTACATATGAATGGAATTGTATGAAGTACAGGTAAACATCAGCAGACTTCTGCAAATTATTTGTATAATTATATGTACAATAACATATTTAGTAATTATTTTTTTTGAGAAATTTAAGATAACCTTTTCATGTCAATGTGCTGTTATCCCATAGCTATGGAAATACAACGAATTCCTCATGATAATACAGTCAGCAGAAATGTGCCCCCAGGCATTTGAATGTCAGTGGTCAGAGCCAACTGCCCAGCTGTGGTCTGTTGCAGTGATAGAACAGAGGTGATGATAGAGGGAAGAATAACTGATAGAAAAAGAGAAGTTTTTTGTGATAAAAAAAAGACTTGAAGCTTTTTTGACATGTAACTAACTGCCCAAATGTGTGTGTTCTCAGAGTATTGCTTTATCTCTCCTGATGTTGCCATAGGCCTTCAGTTAGCTCCAGTGCCAAAAATACCCCCATACCTTGGAACAGTACAGTGTGAACATAGTTCTGCATACTGTATTAGACATTACCATAAAATGTTTTGTAGCTAAATTGGACAAGGTCCAAGTGTATGCATATAAGTGTACCACAAGAATTAGAAATGTAAAGGGTACTTGAAAGAGTAAAGAATGAAAAGAGTAAACTTTCAGATACAGTAGTAGCACAAGTACATTTATTGATTTTCTTGATCAATCCCAGTTAATTGTGGATTATATAACTTTGCAACTCAACATCATGGCACCACTATCACCTCCCTCCTAACTCCCTCCTGCCCCTCAGTTTGTCCTGAGGTGTTGGGAGAAAAGAGTCATGGGTTGATTTGGGCTTGATAAGGTTTCACTGAAACCCCCAGTTGTTACATATTCTGCTATATTGTAAACAGGGCTTCCCCTTTTGGTCCATTTTAATGAGGGTCAAATGCATAATCATTTCTTATGCATGTGATTTTATTGTATCAATATTGAAGAAAGTGATGATTAGGCTCTAGTGTACAAAAAAAGAACCAATTACTTTTCATATACTAATTGAAACTGTTACTGATATACAATTTGTCCTTCTTTACAGGTGTTTAAGAGTGTTGCAATCGATGGAGTAGATCTTCATCTGAATGTTACGTTGGATCTTGACACAAGTAACTGTGGAAATATTGAGCACTTCAATGATATTCTCCAAACCAAAGTCTTTGAGAAAACGGTATGAGTATATACATGCTCTATTGTAGAGTTATTTGCTGATTGTAGGTCTATCTCCTATTTAATGTGACATTTGAAATAAATGTACATGATATTTGTATCTTATACAATGTGTGAAATAAGTGTAAATGGCTATTGAATTTATATAACAGGAAAGTGATGTTTCTTACTTCTTGCTTTCACAACAGGCTCACGTCATTATGATTACTGCTGACAGCAATGTGGTAAAACTGATGAATATTGATCCTCCTGATGAAATCGAAAAGTCCAGTGAAGGTCTCCCAAAACTAAGGTAGTGTAATATTTATCATCATTGTGTTTTATGCCGTAATTTAGTATTATCTTTACGGTTTTGCCTTAGTACTGCCTTTGAGGTTATATAGAACTAGTATCTGAGGCAATTCTAGTTATATATTACCATATCATTCAATTTTAACTCAACCCTGTTTAGAAAAAGTTCATATTTTAGTTCCAAAGCAATATCAGATAATTTTCATAATCTATTTACACAATTTATCCATATTCATTTTAATGTTGTGTTCTGATTGATATATTTACAGGATGCTGTACAATCTAGACCAAAATTTACCGTTTGGTTCTGCAGTACTTATAAAAGGAAAAACAGAATTCAGATTCTTTATCAATGAGAAGGATCAAGGACACATATCTGGCACTGAATTCATGGATGTTGAACCTGAGACGTAAGACAGAAGTAGTTTTGTTTTTGAAAATATGACTATTACTAGAATAACTATTTTTGATTGATCATTTATATCTATTTTATCTACAACTTTTTATCAGATTTTTAGTAATGATCAAAGCTTTCTTTTGTTATAGGTGACTATCATTTTAATAACTAGAATGGCCTCTACCTATTATATATATACCAGCAGTTCCCTACAATTGGAATAGACTCATTGGTAGGCCATGAAAATCCTTAAATTGAGCCACCAATATTTTTTTTTATTCATAGAAGTGGGTTAATAACCATAAATATAAGTAAGACCACATCCTGTGTGTGAGTTTTACATTTTGCTTGTACTGCATGATTGAAATTATCACAGCTTCAAAAATGTGGCATGATTAATGAGTTGTAAAAGCTTTAACATTATTCATTCAGGCTGGAAAAGGTTGGAAACTTCTGATATATGTACACTTTTTATAGTAAAAAACTATATTGAATACTTGGTTTAATAGGTTGATATATCATTAAGATCTTTTACATAAAGCAGCATTACTTGAATAAAAGCTGCTTTCTTTTTATTCATTATTTTTTTTTTATGTATAGTCTGAGGAAAATAATAAAATCTAACCTGCTGCATTATTAAATGAATTCAAATGAGGTTAATGTTAACGGAAGACAAAAGCGAATAACCGGCTTGATGGGCAGTGTATGTTAGGAAAGAGTAGAATGTATCATTATCTGCTTTTTTTCTTTTTTTTTTTTTTGTATGCAGTTATGCTGTTGAAAGATATCAGATATCCAGGGAATGGGAAGAAAATTACATTAAGAGTACAGGTCCTTTGTAGAATGTGATCATATTCATGATAAACTATGATACTTAGTTTTAAATAAAATCACTGCATTATTAATTAATTTTGAACTTTGTTTTTCTTTTTAGCTTTGAGGTTTTCCTGCCAACAGAGGATAATGGAACAGAATCATCTCCCGTTGGATCTTTTAGTGTGAAAATGGGAGGTGTATATGATTTCATGGTGCATAAGCCTCTTGATGGAACCAATGAAACAGTGAGTAATATTATTAGCTATATGACAGTGTTTCAGTAGTGTTTTAGACATTGTCTTTTATAATCTAAAAGAAGTTAATAATTGGTAAATAACAGTAGAAATAGAATAAACATTTTCTTGGCTTTCTGTATATTTAAACATATGCTATATTCTTTTATGAATAATTTTCCTTCTTTATTACAGTCTGTGACAATATATGAAGTCACCCCTGCCAACACTGTTCACATGCTGTGGCTGATACCACAATATTTTGTTATCACAGTATCTGAAATTATGTTCTCCATTACTGGGCTTGAATTCTCATTCATGCAGGTGTGTAATGAAATATTATTGTGTGTTAAAGTATATCCTTTTGTATACTGTTCAGAAAAAACTTGTGAATTAGTTGCAAAAAAAAAGATATAGACTGAGAATAAAGTATGGTTTATATGCAAGCATATTGACCATGATTAATTTTAACCTTTTATTGATCTATATTTTCCAGGCTCCAAGTAGTATGAAGTCAGTCTTGCAAGCTGCCTGGCTTCTCACTGTAGCCTTTGGTAACTTGATTGTTGTTATCATTGCTGAAGCCAAATTCTTCCAAAGACAAGTAAGTACAGTAGTTTAATATATTTGTTGAGGATTACTGGGAAATAGTTTTTCAAGGTAATTGACATCAATTGGAATACTTTTTATAAGTAAAAGTTAAAAGTATATGGTAATAATTGCCATGAATAGTAAAAAAAAAAAAAAAAAAGGCCAATGGAATAGCTTATAGTAAACTAGAACATCATTAGTATAATTTGAAAACACAGTACCTGCAAGAAGATTGAAGCTGTTCAAAAATAGAGGTCTCTTGATTGATGTTCAGTTGAGATAAATTGAATATAGAAAAAAATACATACAAATGAAACTAACTTAAGAATATTCTGTGTGAAGTAAAATAACTCTTGAGAAAGTGTGGGTAAGATTGAACATCATATCAGAACATGTCCACAAATCTTTTTGTTTCTTATTCATACTTGATCCACTTGGATAGGATTTAATTTTTCATTTTTCACCTTAAAGTAAAGAAGGATGCATTAGTTTGGACCTAAGGGTCAGAAAATGAATTTGCAAATTTAAAGTTATGAATATATGTGTTGTAAATTAATACAATTTCCTTTTTACTTTTCATCACAGGCTCTCGAATTCTTCCTCTTTGCCGTCCTTATGTTTGTCGATATGGTGGCATTTGCTGCTTTAGCTGTAAGGTACAAATATGTAGATCAAAATGGAGAAATTGAAGATACCAAGAATGAGAAGCAAGGGAAATCAGGGAAGGAAAATGAGGCGTATTCTGATGACGAGACAAACTTTTAATTAAACAATGACTGAGGAATTCAGTGTAAACATCATTCCCTTCTAATATTTCTTGTTCAATTCTTTGCAGTGTTGTGAATTATGATTACCTTGTATATTTGCCCAAATTACACATTTACATGCCTATGAAAAAAAATAGTCATGTATTTAAAAAAAAAAACTTTTCAAATGATTGATTATGCACATCAACTTTAGTAAATAATTGGCTGCTGGAATTGTACAAAGTACTTATTATATTTATTTTGGCTTCAGGTCCACATCTGTTATGATTCTACATATAAACATATACCAATATAAATATAAATATATTTAATCAAATATTTTACAGCATGCCTTGAAAATGAGGTCAAGTTGTCTTTTATTCCATATCTTTTCATGTATCTCAGCCTTTCATCTTGTATATATTATTGTATTCTGTGAATATTGCAGAACTGTTTTGACAATTCTAGGTTTTAACTTGGATAGCTATGCCACACTTGTTATTCATTCTCTACACGAGAGATATTTGAGTGTAAAAATAGAAACAAGGCAAAACAAAAGCCATTATTTGTACATGTATTTTTCTAAATAAAACCTGAGATATCAGTTTACAGAGATGTTTTGCAAAACAACATATTTTGTATATGTGAAGTAGTAATACCATATTTTTTTTATAGGTCATAGTGTCTGATTTTTTGGTTGATCTTGTTTTAATTTATATTGTTGCTGTTAAACCAGTGGATATGCAATTTTAGGAGTACCTACATATACTAATTATTGATTGCATAATATAATAAATGTTTTATGTTCTCCCTTTCCCATGTCATAAGTTAATTTACTCAAGATGCAAAAATATTAAAAAGTCTATTTTGTTTCTCTTTTTTTTAAGGAAGGTGTTTTTAAATAAATATGTTTTAATAAAAAAAACATTTTATTATCCACAACACAGTATGAGGTTGACAAAAATTGGTAATTGGAAATAAGGACTATATTAGGTCTGATATGACATATCATTTTGGTACATAAGTTCCTACCTGTCTTGGGAAAAATAATCCATTCAATATATATTTCATATTAATACATAAATCTTTTCTTGCATTCAGTGTCTGAATGAAACTGAACCAAAGACAAAGTTTTCTATATATATGTATAACCTGCAAGTTCTTAAAGTGTGCCATACAAATTTAATTAAGATCTAATCTTGGCCCAAGTCCTTTTGTCATTTCCGAAGTTTAGCCGGCTTGCTCTGTGAGTCAGACTGATCTTCAGAAGTGTCCATCTTGCCTCTTGAACCTCGACCTTTCTTTAAGGAGCTGGAGGCTTTTCCAGTATCCTCTTGTTTGATTTGCTGGCAAGAGAATTTTCTTTAGTAATATTTCCCAATGCGAGGTTTTCTGATAAGCTTACAAAAATGACGCTGAATTTTTTCCTTAAATTCTAATTCATTTAAGTATTGTCTCTCTAATGGACTATAATTATTGATGAAAGCTATTGTGTGTGCTACTTCATGTAAGAAAGTTACCCTTCATTATCCAACTTACCTTCTCTTTGAAAACATGTGACAATTGTTCATTTCTTGACTGCCAAATCATCTGCTGTCTTTGAACAACATCAGGGTACCTAAGACATGATACATTTGTTATACTGGTGAAATTCTTAAAAAAGAAGGGGGAAACAGACAGAAGTTACTTTGTTACTAATATATAAAAACACAAAAAAAGATTTTTGAGGTGCACCCATTACAAAATATTTCAAAGCCTTAAAAAAAAATAATGATTTGGTGAAAATGATAGCAAAAGAGTTGTTATAAAAAGAAAGACTTAAACTTACTTTGATTTGAATTAAATATGATGCATTTAGTACAACCAACTGCACTCACAGTATAATTTAAATCAATCAGTCAATGAGACTGATGTGGAGGGTGAAAGAAAACAGCAATGCACAATTCAGTCACAATATTACTCTCTTTATCTTTTGCATCTTATTTTTAACATTTAGAGCATTAAGCCAAGTCTTCAATCTAATTTCTGACATTCTTTGCACTTATCAGTGTTACTTTGATCTGTAATATCAATTATTAATACAAATTAATTGAGCTAGAATAAAATTTGAGCAAGTACTTACTTTTTTAAGAAAGTTTTGTCTGTCGGGAGTAAAAATTCCCAAGTTGCACGGGACCCTCGGCACCTAGCCACCCCACGTAAAATCTCCTTTATATCATTACTTGGTAGTTTAATCAGCTCTGCTATTTCATTTCGCAATAAAGTTGAGTTCTTTGTGAAGAGGTAGAGCTGTAAGATAATGACAGAAACTGTGAATAATAACAAAACCTTTCTGTACGTAAACAGTAAATACATTCTATATTTGGCATTTTGCAAATCAAGTCTTTAGAATTTAAGCTTAAAATGTTTTTCAAATACATAGCAATTCAATTTGCTAGAGCCATCTTATTGTCTTTTATTTTAGTGTTTATTGCATCATCATCATCATCATCATCATCATCATCATCATCATCATCATCATCATCATCATCATCATCATCATCATCATCATCATCATCATCATCATCATCATCATCATCATCATCATCATCATCATCATCATCATCATCATCATCATCATCATCATCATCATCATCATCATCCTATCATCATCATCCTATCAACATCATCCTATCAACATCATCCTATCAACATCATCCTATCATCCTATCATCCTATCATCCTATCATCCTATCATCATTTTTTAATCTTTACAACCATTCTTTTTTATCTTTCTATTCATTTCAAGCAACAAAGAAGTGATGCATCCCGAAATATGTCACTTCCTGGTTTAAGCATTAAAAAGATATAGCATTAAAGCCATTCTCCATAACTGAACAGTATAATATCAATAAAAGGCATCAGCACTGGAAAAAAACAAAATTAATGGTCACTGGTTATGAAAACCCACATTAGCTATTCTTATCAAGCAAACTGAATTCCTTGTGAAGCAAAACTAAGCTAGAAAGATCTACAACAAAAATAATAACATAAAGCATGCTTGAAACTGCATGTGGAGTAGCATTATATATGCAAGATTTAAAATACTGAATTTAAAAAAACAGAATACAAAGCGAAATCAATTCAGCAAGGTCTAAAATAGTGTAATCAAGAAAATAACAAATATGATGACAATTATGGTGACGGTGACAATGAGCATACTGATGACAATGATAACACAGCATTTCAAGCCATTCACAAACACAAGAGACACATTCAAGGTCTTACCACATAATCTCGTCCTCTCTGAATGAGCTCGTTGGCCACCCCAGACTCAGACTTGCCATCTTTAGGGTACAGGATGTCTGACTTCACAACCCAGTTGCCTTGCACAAGGACAGCCACCTGCTGTAAGACCTTCAGCACAGACAGCGCTGTCTCAGAAGCTGTGCCACACCCTAACACCCCTAGTAGTTCCGTGAAGGATGCAACACCAGCTGATTGAGAGAGAGGGGACTGTAATGATTTATGATGATAAATGGTGTTGAAGACATTAAAAATAATGTTTTCTTCACCTACTATTAAATATGTAATATAAAAGAGGATTCAAATCTTAGTGGGATAGTATAATAGTAAGTAAATCAACAAACTGAAATAAAAAAATAAGTTAACCCATTGGTCGCGGTATTAAAAAAAGGTCTGTGCAGTAGGATAGCTGAATTACATGTCTGGCATGGTGCCATCCGCGTCTATCACCGACTCTGCCTTTGCACCAAATCATGCCATCCGCTGCTAATGGGTTAATAAAGGATAAAGACTATCCTGTGATATCGTAGGCTTTCATTTTATTTCCTCTTTTGAAGCATTTTTTACATCATATCAAATTTTCCTTGCAAAAGCATTTCAATTTCCCAACTCTTAGGATAGATATTAGGTTTCAAACCTCATTACCAAATATTCAATTTTCACACACACTACCCACCATTCATCATGACTGTTTTCACACGGTCATGCAGAGGAAGAGAAGATAAGGCTGAGCGAGACATGAGGTGAGCGGGGAGTCCAGGAGTGACCGACTGGACTTCCTCTGTCGGGGGAACTAACTGCTTCAGGTACTCCTTGGGGTCTAGATTAAACTGGTCTATGTGCTCATCTTCATACATGCAGTATAACTTCCTCATCTCAAATTCACTGCGCTCACTTCCAAATCTGCAAAGCGAGATCAGACATTCTTTATGTGCAAGAAGAGTTGGAAAGGGTGAAGGCGATGGAGGAGGGAAGGGGTGAGGGAAAGGGGAAAAGTGGGATTGAAGGAGAGAGGGAGAGAAGAAGAGAGAGAGACAAGGAGACACAAAGAAAGAGACAGACAGATAATGACAGTGACAGTGACAGCCATAGTCATAGTCAAAATGACAATGATAGCAATAGTGATGGAGATGGAGACAGAAATGGTGACGGTGATGGTGACAGTGACAGTGATGGGGCCGGTGACAGTGAAGGTGAAGGTGAAGGTGAAGGTGAAGGTGAAGGTGAAGGTGAAGGTGAAGGTGAAGGTGAAGGTGAAGGTGAAGGTGAAGGTGACAGTGAAAGAGACAAAGATGGAGAGAGACAGAGTTATAAAGAAACAAAGACAGAGACAGAGAGGGAGACACAGGCTGAGACATAGGTAGGCAGACAAAGATAAAAAGAGAAAGAAACAGATAGATGCAGACAGAGGCCAAGAGAGACAGAGAGGAATTACATAATTCCTTCAAACTTACTTATGGTAGTTGACTTCAACCCAAGGCTCCTCCCGAATTTGTCTAAGAAGAAATCCATAGCTCTTTTCCTTGGCTTTACGACTTTTCTCTGTCTCTGGTTTTTCAAACTGGACTGTGACTTTTCGAGCTTTTTCCTCTTCTTCTGAGTCTGAAATAAAAAAGAAAATTAATATTTAAAGTCTATTTTCATTAAAAAAAAACAATAAATGAACATTTTAATCCATTGATGCTTGGAATGTTGTCCACCATACTTTGTTTTTTAGTTTTCTCTTTCTTCTTCTTCTACACACAATTACTTGGCCTACCTAACCTCACCTATTTACCCATTCATTGAATCTTCTAGAAAAAAAAAACATTATTCTTAAAACAATTATCATTGCTTTTATCATTATCATAAAAGTAATACCATTTGATATTTGAAAATAATGTTGATAATGATAATAACTGTTATAGAAATTAAAACTCTTTTTTTCAGAAAATGCAAGGAATGGTGTATATATATATATATTAAAAAAAAATAATATAACAAAACCACTGTGAACTGTGCATGTGACCAGGTCCTGTGTCTTAATAGGTCAATTAATAGACTGAGACAATGATATTATCATCATATTTCAAAAATCTGTGGATTCCATTACATAATACATAATCCCATGACGCACCTTCACCTTCCCCCATCCTTTCTTTACGTTCCTGTTTTCCCCGCTTGTCAGCCTGATCCAAGTAGGAAAAGCAAGGCCTGAGGGCAAGGACCGATGCCACTGGGGTGAGGTGAAGGCTGTTGTCCCGCATTACACCCACAGCATAACGGCTAACATCACTTAAAGCCTTGGATGATGTCAGTACTAATTTATCCATCACGCTGCTGTTGGAAAGAAATTGTCGTTCAATATCAATTTTCTTTTTTTCATTCTACTGTAAGTACTACAAAAGCTAAAGGATTGTTATGTGTGCAAGTGTGTGTGTGTGAGAGTGTGGGGACGGGAGGGGAGGGGCTAGATAGAGTAAACCAAAGTAAGAACATTTTCAAAAAATAAGAAATCACAAATAGTAAAAAAACTTTAATACATGTATCTTTCTTTTTTTATTCTACTTCCAAAAGAGATGAGTCTGCATGGCAAAAACACAAGCTGAACATCATGCAGCTTTTTCAAAATAAAGTATCTTATCTCAAATAAATAAACAAAAACTTGCTGTACCTCTTGTAGTAATTGTCCTCAGAGTCACGTTTGTCTCTGAAAGCTCCATCAACATTGAGTGCAATTTGCTCCCCTTTACTTCTGTCAAATGTGGGTCCCCTTGTTTGCAGTCCCAACTCCATTTCCATCTGTCCGCTACGGGGACGTATTTTGGTCTGTTGTCAGAATAAAGAAATCAGTTAATAACTTATAAGGATTACTTTGATGTTGAGTAATCATAACAATTTTCAATGAGCATCATGTACACAAACACAAACACACATATACATTCATATACACACACAGGCACGCACACACACAAGCACGCACACAAACAGTATGCACACACACAGTGTATCAAAACAAGTATCTACTGCACTTGATTTTAATATCTGACATCATCCAAAACCATGGCTAATTGTGATGTTTTTCATTATATCAATTTTTCAAACTATTCAATTTAAGAGAGAACTCTTATACTTTGGCAAATTTTTAAAAGAATCAATTATCCAGTGGTCTCACTGAACTTAACAAAAAAAAAAAAAATCTTAAAATCTTTTCCTTATCTAAAATTTGGGGAAATACATATTGTATCTTATGTAAGTGATTTCTCTATAAAAAATATATATATATAATTGAATGGGAGTACAATACACTCTAGGCTTAGTTAGATTCTAAGAGACACTCAACCACCCACCATTTGTTCTAGACTTTTCCTTATGTCTTATCTCTCCAATTCAAAGAATGATATATGTTGAAAATGTTGCTATATGGAAGTATATCAACTTGGGATGTAAGGGTATTAATTTCCTATATGTATATAGCAATACAATGGTTGTTATCTGACCTCAAAAAATTCCCATATGAAATATAACTTTTCTGTAATTAACCCATTATCAGCGGATGACATGATTTGCTGCAAAGGCAGAGTTGGCCATAGACGCAGATGGC
>BOPN01005618.1:0-2500 GCA_017312705.2 Penaeus japonicus | reverse complement strand
GACTTACGAAAAATATCAACATTTTTTGAATTGTGATTACCTGATGTTTATATTCACATATAGCTTACAAACATTAAGATTACTTTAAGAAGAGGATTTGATAGTCAAACTCTTTCACAAAGTATCGCTCAATTCGCTGCATGTTATCTAACATTTGAATGAAGCTTGTAACAATATATATATATATATATATATATATATATATATACATATATATACATATACTTATATACACGTAAACATCAAGTAATCACGCCGCGACCGAAAAGCTCGAGACCAAAGAGGTCGAAGAAGAGACCGAAGACGTCGAGACAGGAGGTCGGAGAAGAGACCGAATATATCGAGACCAAGGACGTCGAAAAACAAACCGAAATATGATACATGAATATAGTTGAATGTAAAAAGAATTGGTTGATAAACGTATACATATGTAAAACAAACGTGATGTGTAAATAATTCGTAAGGAGTGTGTGAATGTGTGTGTGTCCATATATCTTCGTTATTATTATAATCATTGTTACTTCAACAATTATGTTGATAATTCCTAACATTACTTTTGGAATAATGATCATGATAGGAATTATATTAATAGTAAAAATCATTATGATCATGATCAAAATACATGACTGAACTCGTTGCTTTCGTATTAAATATGCTGATTGCGCTGTCTAAACGTAGCAAATGAATGATATGCATCTGTGAAGGGAATGCCAAGTTGTCAAACTGTTGTGTTCTTTTATTTGAAATTAGGCATGTTTCGAGGATTATTTTTATTTCATTATTTCGCACTTTTACTAGAGCCTCTAGTTTCTGGATGGAACGAGAGTCAACAAGAGAGCGCTCAAACACCACATAAAACATACACAAATATTTGATATTGATTGCCTGGTCCTCACCCACAAGTGTGCGAAGAGGTTTAAGGCTTAATCCTCGAAAGAGGATCCTGATTCGTCGGTAAAAATTGCAAGTTTCCGTGATGTCTTTAATGCGTGTCGTAAGTCTAAATCTATTGTTGGCAATGATACATGGCAACATGATATACAATAAATTCTTTATTCATGATATTAATGCCACATTCTTCCCTGTTTTCGTCGCGACCAGCTTTGGTTCTGGTAGGACCCTCGCGACCATAGTGAACGTCTTTTTTACTGTACAATGTACATCAGTCACTCGTGATTGCGCCACGGTCCATCCGATATGATTTTTTAAACTAATTTATTCGCCACATAAACTTAAAATTCATTTTATCCATATCGTGCTCTAACTGATCGATCTTAATGTTCTATTTGTTTATTCAGTCTGTTTATTGAACTTTTTAAAGTATATATTTATCATTACGAATGGATGATGATGCATCCATTAAAGAGCACAGTTGCACTGCAAAGATATTCCCTTATTAAATAATTTACTCCTTAATCCGAAATCAGCAGCTGTGCAAGGCTAATCGTGTTATGGGGAAGATTGAAAACAGTTTTGGGATCTATGAAAACGCCATTGGCATTACGGAGTTGATGGACGAAGGAGCTTGGAATTCTGGTTTGTGTACTTTTGTAAGAAAGAAATTCATATTTTTTCATGTAACTCCTAAGTTGTAAACATTAATCCGATTAGCATTCTTTCCATAGTCTTGTAATATGCTAGAACTCATTGCTTCTTGACTTGGGAATAAGAATTGTAAGGCAGATAGATGTCCACGCTGCGGCCAAGACATCACCCTTGTAATTTTGTTGAATTAATTCATAAAGTAGATTCTGCACATATGGGACCTCTGCAATAAAGATATATTTATACTTGATGCCATCATCACCAGGAACAGTGAATTTTCGTTTATCGGACCAAGCAAAAAATGAGTGATGGCTGTTCTTTATTCTCCGTATTAACGTCACGATATTTCTTATATTTTGACTAAGTGAAGATTCAGTAAGAGAATGCCAGTTTGAGGTTAAGCATCGTTGCAACTTAATTGTGGTTATTTAGGAGTGAAAAAATAGCGTATCGTTGTCAATTATGATAATAAAGATATGAAAAAATTGTTAAACAAATAACGGTAATAATAACATTGATGATAATGATAACGATAATGGCAATAACAATGATAATAATCGTGATAACACTTTGTAATTATGCCAATGATAACAGCGATGAAAATAATAATGCCAGTACAGTAATAGCAGTAACAGAGATATGATATCAACAATATTGACGATAATCATATCACTATAGTGCCATCAACGTAAAACCGCAATGAAAGACAAATAGTGATATAGCCTCAAAATATATACAGCACACAACTCCCTCAAAGTGAGTTTGTTATTCCAGTCACCCGAAACACCATACGGAAAGCTACGTGACACGATCTCTCTACTCAATCTCTCTCTCTTTTTCTCTATCCCTCTTTCTTTCTCTTTCTCTCGCTCTCCTCTCTCTCTCTCTCTCTCTATCCCTCTTTTTCTTTCGCTCTCTCTCTCTCTCTCTCTCTCTCTCTCTCTCTCTCTCTCTC
>BOPN01005617.1:15000-17500 GCA_017312705.2 Penaeus japonicus | reverse complement strand
GTGTGTGTGTGTGTGTGTGTGTGTGTGTGTGTGTGCGCGTGTGTGTGAGTGCACATGTATACTCGCACACAGAGCTGCACCCCTGAACCCGAGCGCCACGAAGGCAGCCCTCGCCGGCGCCCCAGCGGCTTCCGACACGCGCGCCGCATCCGATGCAATTTCCTTGCATTAATAAAGCATTAGGATCGAAATCACACTCGCCCGCATCTCCTCCCTTCCCTTCTCCGCTTACGCTCTCTTCCCTCTTGTCTCTCTCTCTATTATCAATTCCAGTCTCTTCTCTCCTTCCTTCCTTCCTCCTTCCTTCATCGCCTCTCCCTTTGTTTCCGCTTCCCCCTTCTCCCCCCCCCCCCTCTGCCTCTTTCTCTCTCTCAATTTCCTTCATTATCTCCCTCCCTCCTCTTCTTCTCTCCCCCTCTTACCTCCCCCCGCCCGCCCATGCTTCTCGTATTTCCCTCCTTATCCTTCATCTTCAGTCTTCCTCTTTTTCTTTATTTCCTCCTTCCATCTTTCCCTCCCTCTGCGGCTTTGGCTTTTCCCTTATTATAGTATCTCCATCCCAAGCTCGCTCTCTTTCCTTCCTGCCTACCTACCTCCTCACTCTTATCCTTTTCTCTTCTTCATTCCCTCCCGTCCTTTCCTCTTTCCCCCTCCTCTCTTCCCTCCGTGATCTCTCTCCCTCCCTTGGTCCCTTCCTTCTTATTCCTTCGTCCCTCTTCCTTCTTCCCTCCTTCCATCCCTCTCTCTCTCTTCTTCCTTCCCTCCCTCCCTTCCTCTTCCCCCCCCCCCCCCTCCCTCCCTTTCCTCCCTCCGTCCCAGCCCTTCCCCCAAGGAGGCAGCAGAGAAATCTTGGCCTCCCAGGGGCGGCACCGGACCTCAACCACGAGAATACTTGATGTTGCTCGGGTCCCTTTGAGGGAGCGATTTTGCTCTTTTGCTCCGGGTCGCTCGGAGATTTGGCTCGCTTCATTACGGCTGGAGATGAGGCTGCTTCCTACCGCCGCTTCCTTAATTCTCTTTGTGTGTGTCTATATGTGTGTGTGTGTGTGTGTGCGGTAAAAATGGTTACTATAGATATAGACCGAGTGATGCCATGCGCGAAACTCGGAGATCAGCCTGGAAACGTGTTGACCAAGAACAACCTTTCCGCCAGCTGTTTCCTGTCCTACCAGATGGTGCAGCAGCGGAGGGGGTTGATAGAGAGAGAGAGAGAGAGAGAGAGAGAGAGAGAGAGAGAGAGAGAGAGAGAGAGAGAGAGAGAGAGAGAGAGAGAGAGAGAGAGAGAGAGAGAGAGAGAGAGAGAGGGGTGGGGGGGATGGAAGAATGAGAGAGAGACGAGAGATAAGAAACAAAAATCCCAAAACTATGAATAGTTTCAAAGAAAACTGTGAAGAGGCAAGGCTAGTTTTTATGCATGATTTTATTCAATTTTATTCGCATGCATATTCAGCAGGGGCTTAGGATTACTAGAAGTGAAAATAGGAAAATGGGAACTAAGGTACAATACAGCCATTACTGAACATAAAGGCATCTAGCCCTCCGTAAAGCCAATGCAAAACAATTTTACGTTACCAGTCTTCTGCAGAAGAGAACCGTAAATAAATTATAATATTATCGGGGTAGGGAGAATCAATAAATAAAAGAAAGGAAAACATGTTGGCAGAATTAATTTCAATGACAACCGAATAATCTAATTTCATTGCCTTTTCCCCCTATCTCTTCCCCCTCCCCTCCTTACCCCCCCCCCCCCTCCGGCCGAGAGGGCTACTGAAATGTGATAATGGCTCCTACTTGTGGAGACTCTGCTCTTATAGCCTTGCACAGAATAGGGATGGGGGGGGGGCGGAGAGGTGAGGGGGGAGAGAGGGAGGAAAGGAGAAGGGGAACAGAATGAGGTGGGGAGGAAGAGATGGAGAGAGGAGGAGGATAAGCGAGAGGTTAAGGGAGCGACTGTGGGAGAGGAGAAGCGAGGAGGAGGAGGATGAGTGAGAGGTGAAGGGAGCAAGTAAGAGAGAGAGAAATCGGGGAGAAGGAAGGGAGGAAGGAAGGAGGGAGGGAGGGAAAGATCTAGGAGAGAAGGGTAGAGAGAGAGGGGAAGAAGATGAAGGAGAGGAGGGAGGAGAGGCAAAGAGGTAGGGGAGGTATGAATGGCGAGACAAAGGGAGGGAGAACTGAAATTGAAATGGGAAAAATGTATATTTATATGATTATCACATCATTACGGACATTATCGCTAATTGAAAGCTAAAGTTGGAATTGCAATAAGACTTCAGGCCTGTGTTTCCCATCCGCAACCTCTCTCCGTTATCCCTCCCCCCCCTTCCCCACCTTACATTTATTCCTGCATCTCCCTTGTCTCCCTCCTCTCCCCCTGCCACCTCCCCTCCATTCACTCTCCCCACCCCCTCCCCATCTCTCGAAAGCATGGGGAGGAAAAGACGGTCAGTCCTTTATGGCAACAAAGGCAACGTGGCAATCTCAGCCATCACAATAATCGCCA
>BOPN01005617.1:7500-10000 GCA_017312705.2 Penaeus japonicus | reverse complement strand
CTCTCTCTTGCTCTCTCTCTTTCTCTCTCTCTCTCTCTCTCTCTCTCTCTCGTTCTCTTGCTCTCTCTCTTTATCTCTCTCTCTCTCTCTCTCTCTCTCTCTCTCTGTCTCTCTCTCTCTCTCTCTCTCTCTCTCTCTCTCTCTCTCTCTCTCTCTCTCTCTCTCTCTCTCTCTCTCTCTCTCTCTCTCTCTCTCTTTCTCTCTCTCTCTCTCTCTCTCTCTCTTTCTTGCTCTCTCTCTTTCCGATCCTCTCTCTCTCTCTCTCTCTCTCTCTCTCTCTCTCTCTCTCTCTCTCTCTCTCTCTCTCTCTCTCTCTCTCTCTCTCTCTCTCTCTCTCTCTCTCTCTCTCTCTCTCTCTCTCTCTCTCTCTCTCTCTCTCTCTCTCTCTCTCTCTCTCTCTCTCTCTCTCTCTCTCTCTCTCTCTCTCTCTCTCTCGCTCTCTCTCTTTATCTCTCTCTCTCTCTTTATCTCTCTCTCTCGCTCTCTCTCTCGTTCTCGCTCTCTCTCTCTTTTTCTCTCTCCATTTTCATATACATCATAAGTTTGCATGTATGCAATTATTATTACAAGTCTTTAGTCCAAGACATCTACTCCACTCCATAGTAAGGCAGACTTACCAGATAGATAATCCCCCCCCTCCCCCCTCCCCCTTGCCCGGCGCCCCCAGACCAACCACACGATGGTGATGGGCGGGTCGTGGCAGAGCATCTCGGAGGCGGTCGACCCTGACGCCGAGCTCAACGAGGACACGCGGCACTCGATGGCGCATACGCTGAAGGACCTGGAGGTGGCCACCGACTACGCAGCGCAAGTCCGCGTCAGAAACAAGTACGGCTGGTCCTCCGAGAGCGAAACCTTCACTTTCTCCACCAAAAAAGGTAAGCGAGGATAGGCCTTCCTTTTGCCGTTTTTTTTTTTTTTTTTTTTTTTTTTTTTTTTTTTTTTTTTTTTTTTTTTTTTTTAGGGAGAGGGGGTCGTACCAAAGGGGAGGCTATTTGCTGTGGATGTTGGTCGGTTTGGAGGAGAACTGTTTTCCCTCTCTCTGAAAAAAAGGGGGGGTGGCGCAGACATTTCCGCTGCTAATGTCTTTATTTTAAAATTCAAACAATGACATTTTTTGTGAGGGGAAGCTTTTTTTTTATAATGTTTTAGAGTTTTGATATATTATGAAAATGTCACGAACCTAATATATTTATTAGTGGGATTGTGTATTTTATATATTATGCGGGAGTTAAGAGGCGTCAGATATCGCTGGTTGGCCGACTGAGAAACCTTTATGTTCTCAATGAAAAATGGGTCTGTTTTGATTATTAACAGTATCCAAAAGTTGAGTTTTCATGATACTCAGACACACACACATACACATATGTATATATCTGTGTATGTATATATATATCTGTGTGTGTGTGTGTGTGTGTGTGTGTGTGTGTGTGTGTGTGTGTGTGTGTGTGTGTGTGTGTGTGTGTGTGTGTGTGTGTGTGTGTGTGTGTGTGTGTGTGTGAAGATAGATAGATAGACATCAGAGTGAAGCCATATACTGACGGATAAAAAAATGGTTGATGCATTTGGGAATGATTGCGTGTCATTCACTTGCCTTTTCTGTCCTAATGGTCAGGGATCATTATTGGCATGGTAATTAGCAGTGTCATTCTCATGATTGTGATTGTAACTGTTCTGGTAAAATTCATTAATATTCACTGGTTCAGTAATGGCCTTTTGATTAGTATTGGTATTCGTATCATAACTGCTTTTATCGTAATTTTCCCCATTATGAAGTTTTATTAATCATTATAAGAATTAGCCATCATTATAAAAAAGTACTAGAAAGAAAAAAAACTAATTATAATTCCCTCCCTTCCCCCCAACCTCGCGGGAATAATCAATATGATCATCCTCTCAGACACAGTCCGCATTCAGCCAACACCAAGCGACTGCAATAATCATCATCATCATCAGCACCATACACCATCACAATCCTGCGCTGCAATATCATCCCCACCCTACGTAATCATGACCTTCTCTTCGTGTCCACAGCCCTGGCGGTGTTGCAGTCGACCAGCACGGGCAACGCAGCGAGAGGTCAGGTCGCCCTCGCCGCCCTCACTCTCCTGCTGTCTGCTCTCGCCACGCTCGTGTAGGTCGCCCTCAAGCCGGCCCCGTCGCGCCGAGGCTCAGCTGAAGCTTTCAAGCCTACATTGGATCTTATACACTTACATTGAAGCTTTCACACGTACATTTCTAGGCCTGTACTCTGTTGCACAGGCTTCTTTTATAAACATAGATATGTAAGTCTATACAGTTATACACTTTATATACACTGACAGTGCTCACATGGACACCTACATTAACCCGTGTAAGCTTATGTAACTGCATGTAGAACTCCAGTAAAAACGTATAGTGACTTACACATACAAATTGTAAGAGTTTACTAGTTCATTTTTGAAATGGCTGTAAACTGTAACATTTAGCCAATACATTACACACTTTTTATAAAGGATGG
>BOPN01005616.1:73872-76372 GCA_017312705.2 Penaeus japonicus | reverse complement strand
GTATTCCTCTCTATGGATGTGTCTTGTCTCTCCCCTTCTGGTTAATAGTAGATGAGAGGGTTGTCTATTGTGGGGGGTTGGAATCATAGAAGGGCTTGTGCTATCTTAGTTATTGTTGACTAATGTAGGTCAGGTTGTATCTCTACTTAGCAGAAACTGGAGCTGTTTTAGTGTATTTTTAGTTTGGGTTATGTAATTAGAGACTGTATTACTTAGATTACAGCTCCATTAATGTATTTTGTAGAAACGGGCAAGTTCAGTACGGTAATTATGTGGGATTTAAGGAGTTTAAGGAGCATGTTATCCTAACTTTATTACTCTTGTTATTAGATTTTGTGTAAACAACAAATAACATTCCAAATTATCCGTGTCATTCATTACATTAATATTGTGAGTTGTGTATGAACCTGAATGGATCCAACAATGAAATTGAGAAGTGAAATTGTGAGAGATATATGGAATTTAATGGTTAATAAAAAAAAAATGCTTATTTGACCGGCTGCTAGCCTATGGGCATGAAAATGTTTCACAAATGAAATGGTTATTTGAACAACCTAGAGAGAAATTATAACAACTTACTGATTATGCATGACGACATTAGGGAAAGAAAATATTCACAAGTACTCTGAGGGTCATCAGCTTGGAAATGCAACTAAAAGTGAATGTTCGGAGCATTAACACTTCATTTTGAAGTAAGTTAAGCATCAGGTATATGTTCAGAAGTTCAGAAGACACCTTTGCATCTATCACAGGTCAAGCGCAGGGCAGAGTTCCCCCCTTGTTCATATTGGTGCTGTGGCAAAGGCCATTAAAGGAACCAGGTCACACTCCATTTCCTTTACTAGAAAATGTTGTGCAGTGACCGCAGCGATCTTATGACAATGCACCACTATCAGGATGGACTTGAGATTGTAGGCTCTCCATCACAGATCTCGACTAGTTATGGGGTTTGAATAGAATGCAGCCCCTCTTTAAACAAAAAAATCCACGCTCTGAAAGCTAGTCTCGGTGTCTTCAAAAAATTGACTGGACTTGGATTGGAATTTATAATGGCTTTCATTTTCACTGGTTCCAAGTTGTCTGTATAAAGGTAGAAGGTGTGTCTGCATTTCAGTTGCTCTACACTATGTAGGGTTGCCAACCACTTTGCTTCACCCCATTCCCGGGAATCAGTGTATGTTCATAGTTAGTTATTTGTTCTACGCCATTAATCACTATTTTAGGAATAGAACATTACAAGAACTTGATAAATTTAATACATAAGCTTTTTAAATATTTAAATTATCAGTATGATAATTATGTAAGAAAATAAGCAAAACGATTCCATCGACTAATCAGCTCGAGAATCTTGCTCGTTAAGATGGAGGTATAGGTCTAGAGAAGTTTAGCATTTGCAGATTTCAGTTTAATTGAATTCTGCTGACTTCACTTCTTTATAAATTGTTTTTATACTCGTAAATGTAGATGTCATGTGATCTTTCAAATGAATTAGTTTATTTTTTCGTGCTGTTATAGGCACAATCCGTAGCAGTAACATTTCCAAAACAAGCAAAATTCTGCTTCTCCTTCATCAATACATGCTCATAATATAACCTTGTAATAGACTTAAAAAGCTTGAGCAAAAGAGTAAGAGGTCAAATATCATTGTTTTTGCTACTAAATTCTCGCATTTACATGTCATTGCATTACATTTCTGTATGCACAGGTTTACATATGAGTCCGTCTAAATGTGAAAGCTGCACCCCCACTATTCCTGTCGTTAAAAGGGTGGTGAACCTGTGAAAAAGATGGCTATTGATGTGACAATGATATCTAGGAAATTTAAGATTCAGTTCATGACTAGGTTTTATTAAATCTTTCATATGTAATTAATATCATATGTGGTAATTATCCAAAACTGGACTGTGTCGAGAGATGCTGCGGCTCCACACTTGGCGCTGTGGCAAAGACCAACAAACTTCCGCCAAGTATATTCTGGCTAGAAAGAGTTCGAACTTGTTCTTTATTTGATGATAAAGTACAGGGGAGGTCTACAAGCTCTTTCTCACCTAAATATAGATAGTGGAGGTTTGTTAGCCCTTGCCAGAGTACCCTTTCTTATTGGTATCCTCATTTGCATAAATTATATTATTGAAAATTGTTATTTAAGTTCCTCTGAAAAACGGTATTTTATGTTTTCATGCTTCTTTATGTTCTCATTCTGGACTGTTACTAATATGCAACGAATGCCATCCCAAATCACTTGACTTTTCGTTTTCTTGTATTTGGGGAGACACGAGAGTTATTGGATAAGTCAAGTGTAATGGATTTGGTTATTTAACCTGTATCCTAAATTTCTTTTTAGCTCTTTTAAAAAAAAAAAATTACATCTCTTCAGTAGACCTATTATTGCAAAGATATGCTTTTTGCTCGCCCTCCTTTTTTTTCATCCCAATTATAGTTGAAATGGATATCAAAATATCACTTTAAAACTGAGAACCCTTAAACATGAATATATCTA
>BOPN01005616.1:46372-66372 GCA_017312705.2 Penaeus japonicus | reverse complement strand
CAGGTATTTTGATTGGCCTTGGCGATCTCACCCCCCACCCCTCCCCCCACCACTAGAGACAGGGCCATGCAAGGTCGTCATGAAACCCAGTTCGATTATCGGAGTCGAAGGCAAGACCCGAAAATCAATGACCTTGAGCTCTGGATATATTGCAGACAGGTCAGGTTAGGTTAGGTTACGTCAGGTTGGATCAAGTGTAGGAGGCTGGCTTGTGTGTTTGTACGCTAGTTAGAGAGATTTTTTTTTTTTGGGGGGGGGTTGGTTCGATCGCGGGGGGGGGGGTTGTTATTGTTTTCTTTGTTGTTTTTTTGTTATTGTTTTCTTTGTTGTTTTTTTTACGGTCGTTAACATTTCTTTGTCGTCGCCATGGTGATACATATTCTTGTTTTGATCGCTATCGATGGTGTCATTATTATTATTATTATTATTATTATTATTATTATTAGCATCGTCGTTGTTATCATCGTTGCATTGAGCACAAATCCTCAACCATGCATGCCCACTTCCGCAAAGGACAGCGGGCGGACTCGGCGCTTAGATCTCTGTTTGCCTTAGGAATAGGAAACTGACACGCTTAACTAGTCCGTGGCCTGAATACGGACCTTCCTTCCTCGTGTCTTGCTAAGACTCGTTGCAGGATTTGCTTGCTTCATTGCTATGATCGTCACTTTTTTTCTTTTTTCTTTTTTAGGAAGAAAGCAAATAAGGGAAATGAGGGAGATATGTTGATGATAGACGCATACGGAACAGCATATGGCATAGGTATTGTAGTTTTTGTGTGTCCGTGCTTTATTTTTTTCCTTTTAAAATAGATGTATAAGGTTGCAACTTCTCATTCGGAAAAAAATATTGGAAACTGAAGTATTGTTACCTTGTCATACTAAATGTGTTGACTGGATGATCATTGCGAAATTATTTCTCAATTACTTTTAAATCTCTTTTAACATTTTCACAATGAACTGTGGTTGTCCCCTCCGGTGTTTCAATAATTTAAATTGCTTTTGTGTGTGTGTGTGTGTGTGTTTTAGAGACAGAGACAGACAAGAGACAAAAGACAGAGAGAGAATTAATTTCTTCAACTCATTTCCTCAGCTCTTATCATGGGCAGGCCTGCATTTCCCCCCCCCCCCCCACACACACACACATTTTTCTTCCCCGGCTCATTGCTGACTCGTTCGAGCTCTTTCGCTCTCGTCAGCTGTGATAAATGAGCACGTGACGTAGCGAAAAGCCCGAGGCCGTTTAGCGAGAAAGAAAAGCGAAAGCAGGAGCCAGATAAGTAACTTTGTTGAAACTCTTGAGTGAAAGAGCAGGGGGGGGGGGGGGAAATCGAGAGGTCGTGGGCTGACTTTGGTTTTCGGCGAAATTAGTTTTTTTTTTATGTGTGTGTGTGTGTGAGAGAGAGAGAGAGAGAGAGAGAGAGAGAGAGAGAGAGAGAGAGAGAGAGGGAGGGGGGGGAGAGGGGGGGGGGGGGGGAGAGAGAGAGAGAGAGAGAGAGAGAGAGAGAGGTGGGGAGATGGTGATGGGGAGGGAGAGAGAGAGAGAGAGAGGGAAAGGAAGAACGAGAGGATGAGAGAGATGGGGTAGGGGAGGAGTAGAACGAGAGAGAGAGAGAAGAGTGAGAGAGAGAGAGAGAGAGTGAGCGAGCGAGAGAGCGAAGATGGTGTCAACCAGTAGACTTAAATGAACATACTACCTCATAAATCAATAAAGAACGAGGCACTCACATACTCAAAGGGCTGTGTCAATTGCCGCGGGTGCTTCCTTCATTTTCGTGTCTCGCTGTGGACTCGGAAACCCTTGCTTTTGTTTGCTTCCGTGTGTTTTGAATTCCTGTCCTCCAGTTGACCTAACTCGTGAGTGCAGTTGACCTTCCTATGGCAATTTCTAGTAGGGTCATGTGGTTCAGACGCTCAGTCCTCCCTTCCTGTTGTGATAAGTGGCCTGGAAGTTTAGTGAGAGTATATTTTCTTATTCATTTTATGTTGTTTTTTTTTATTATTTTTATTGTCTTTTTGTTCAGTAGGATTATTTTGGTTTCATCGTCATATTCTTCTTTTCTTATTTTTGTCTTTGTTTCTCTTATTTTTCTAATAGTACTTGTCATCTTGTTTCTACTATTTTATTTATTTTCTGCTTCTTTCGTCCTCTTTTATGTCTTATTCTCATAGTATCTGCATGATCGTCACCGTGCAAGATGTTGCATAAGCGCGACAAGCGTATTTCGATCTAATTGCATCCCCCCCCCCCCCCCACCCCACGCCACCCCCATAGTGTCATACGAGTGTATTGTGAATCACAACGTCGGTCTTTTTCTTTCTTTCTTTCCTTCTTTATCTCTGCAGTCCCATGGTTTTGTTTATTTTCTTTCTTTCTTTCATTATCTCTGCAGTCTCATGGGTTTGTTTATTTTCTTTCTTTCTTTCATTATCTTTGCAATCTCTGGGGTTTGTCTTCCTTTGGGTGTAGTAATGGTGATGTCGATTACGTAAATTTTAAACCATATTGTTATTTTTGTTCATCATTTCTATTTCTGTCTTTATTTATAATATGCCTCTTTATTTGTGGCCAGCAGCTTAATCTTCTTTATAACTACATACTTGACGTTTAGCCGCATACACATTATACTGTTTATAGCAAGACTCTCTGGCGCAGTGCCAAGGTTGACATGGTAACCACACCAGACCCATCATCAGCTGATGCTCGCGCGCTATAGACGACTGAATCTAGCGTATAGTCGCACGTGATTTTGTTTTTTTGAGTCGATTCGTAACTTTAGATCAAAGGTATTTTTAAAGTGTCGTGTCGTATGTGATTGTGTTATTGGTGTGTTATGTTTTTTTTCGGTTTAGAACGAAAGATATTGAGTGTTGAATCGTATATTTTGTATGAGGTAGTTATTCTGTGCGTCTTTTAATGGAGTGTTTTTGAAAGAAAGAAAAAAAAGTTTATGAAGATATGTGTCTTGGGTGTTTCTGTGTAGGTACATTTATTTTTATTGTTAAGAGATGTGCTAATCGCAAGATATAGACAGGTAGACGGATATATATATATATATATATATATATATGTGTGTATATATATATATATATATATATATATATATATATATATATATATATATATATATATATATATATATATACACACTTTTACAGGGAACGATTTTGGAAGCATGCATATGCAAATGTAATGCCAAATCGTATTATTAGTTTTGTTATCATTGATTATTATAAAGATAATATTATTATTTTTACTACTATTACTGTTTTTTACCAGAATCTGCCGTATTTAACATTTTATATTGTATTTCCCACTCCCTGTGTTTTACCCAAACTTCTTCCTTTAATCATTGTCCTTTGGTGTTCTGTCTACTAATTTGTCATTCGTCTTGTATTTCCACCTCTCTCTCTCTCTCTCTCTCTCTCTCTCTCTCTCTCTCTCTCTCTCTCTCTCTCTCTCTCTCTCTCTCTCTCTCTCTCTCTCTCTCTCTCTCTCTCTCATATCCCCTCCTGGTAGGCACATCTTTAATGTTCGTAAGTTGTAATCAGATGAAAGACATATGAAAGGATTGGTGTACTGGGTTGTTTGTAGATTGATAAAGAGTAGATGGATGGATGGATGGGTGGACAGTATAAGTGAATAAGTATGGGGTGATGATTATTGGTGAAAACGGCAAAAATTATGTAATTTGGTTTGGAATGAAGGGGAAAAATCAGAAAAAATAAAGTTGGAATACGGGTGCATTGGTATAACCGAAAGCCAAGAGCTTATGCCCTCTTGCTCACATCTCCCACCTCTCTCCCCATCTCCCTCACCCCCATCTCCCCTCCTCCCCTCCTCCCCATCTACCTTCTCATCCCCCCAAGATGAGTCGTGAAATATTCAGAAAGTTTGACTTGTACATTAACTGGCTGAGAGCCAATGGATGCTTAGGGATCCACTGTCTTTTTCGTTCCCCATTTATCCATTTGTCTTACTCTGCTTGCCAGTGTCTTCGTCTGTGAGTGAGTATGGCTCCTTTGTTATTCTTTAGGTTTGTTCGTCGCTCTTTCTCTCTCGCTCTCTCTCTTTCTCTTTCCTCTCTCTCTTTCTCTCTTTCTCTTTCTCTTTCTCATTCTCTCTTTCTCTCCCCCCTCCCTCCCTCTTTCCCTATTTCCCCCTCCCTCTCCTTCCCTCTGTCTCTTTCTCGCTCGCTCGCTATAATTTTATCTCCGTCCCTCTCTCTCCTCCATCTTTCCCATTCTCTTCCCCTTCCTTCCTCCCTAATCCTCCATTCCATCATAGGCCTATCCTCATCCCCTTCTATCCATTGTTTATCATCTCCCATTCACCTCACTCTCCTCTCTCTCCGCTTCTATTCTCTTTCTGTTCTTCTGTCTCCTTCCCTTCCGTACGCCAACTCTTCTTCCATCCTTCCATTCCTCCCTCCCTTCCTCCCTCCCTCCCTCCCTCCCTCCCTCCCATCCTTCTATCCTTCCATCCTTCCATCCTTCCTCGCTTTTCCTCTCATCTCCTCTCATCTCCCTTCCTCCCTTACCTCTTCTCTCCCTCCCTCACTCGCCTCTGCTCCTCTCATCACCCTCCCTTCCTTCCTCCTTCCCTCCCCTCCTCCTCTTTTCCGTCCCATCTTCCCTTTCCCTCCCCTCCCCTTCCTTCCCTTCCCCCCTCCCCTCTCCTCCCCATCTTCCCTTCCCCCCTCCCCTTCCCTTCCCATCCTTCCCTTCCCCTCTCATCTCCCCGCCCTTTGTCGGACGAATAGATGGTCCTGTAGGTTCCATGATGAGCACCCAATCTCACACAACATAGAGAGGTCCTACGTGTGTATATTCTTGTCCCTCTCTCTCGCTACACCTTGCCCCTTGCCGCGGACCTGCTCTCTGTCGTCTCTGGTCTGCTGAGAATAGAATTGATCTGTGAACGGGTCGGGGAGAACGGGCGGGGAGGGAGGGAAGTGTGAGGAGGAAGAGAGAAGGGAGAGGTAGGGAAGCGGAAAAATGAAGGAGGGAGGAGTCGTGGAAGAATGGGATAGGAAAAAGAATAAGAGAGGGAGAAAAGAATGATGAGGCTTGAGGAAGAGAGACAGACAGAAAGAGATAAAGATCAAAATAAATTTAGATAAAGTGATAGAGAGAGAGGGAGGGAGAAGAAGGAGAGGGAGAGAAGGTGAGATTTTAATTAATGTTTGTAATATTTTTTTTAGCCGTAGAACAACTGACATAAATAGTACATAAATAGACTAATTACTATTTTACGATATGATTGAAGGGGAGAGTTGATTAAGCAAATGTGATTTAATATAATTGTAATTATTGCTATCTCTCTGCGTTTGTTTGCTTTCACTCTTTTTTATTGGAAATATTTGATTAACATGCGATGTCTAGACGGACACTGGATTTGGCGTTTATATTGAAGAGTGCTTATATTTATTATTTCATTGTATATATATGTATGTATGTGTATGTATTTATACATATACATACACACTCCTGCAGCTGCACTGCTCACACTCACACATTTATGTCTTAGTTTCTGTAAATCCATAAGCCTCTTCGAAGTATGCGTTTCAATCTTAGGTTCAATCGTTTAATAAAAGATTTTTATTTTTGATAACTTGGGATGAAATAAAAATGCTGGCCAATCCCATCTCTTCCTTACCCCCTCTTCTTCCTCCACCCCTCCTTCCCCCTCCCCTCCTTCCTCCTTCTCCTTCCTCCACCCCTCCTTTACCCTCCCATCCTTCCCCCCTCTTCTTCCTCACCTCCTTTCCCCTTTCCCACGTCATCTCCTCACCTCGCCTCCCACTCATCCTTTCCCCTTATTCAATTTGAGAAAGGTGGGATAATAATCATCTTTCTTTTGCTTGAACTTTTGGATGCCAGACGAAAGACGCCCCCCCCCCCCCATTTGACTTGGCAGGAACGGAGGTTTGCCGGTATGCAGCTGTCAGGGGAAGGGGGGGAGGAGGGGGTGTATGAGGGAATCTTTTTTTTATTCTTTCTTTCTTTCTTTCTTTCTTTGTCTTTAAGGTTTGTTTGGTTAGTTGTTGTAGCTGTTATTGTCATTGTTGATATTTTTTATTTTTTCTGCTTTCTCCTCTTATTGTTTTATTATTATTCCGATGGCAAGTAATGAAAATAATTATAAGGAATGCGCAACAGATAACAAGGAAGATATATCCCAGAATAGGGTAAAATATATATATATTTTTTCTCTCTCTCTATTTTTTTTCGTCTTGTAATCGCGTAGAATTTCCTCCTTTCGGAAGGAAGAGACTCTTGACGGTGGGATGGGGTGGGGTGGGGGTAGGGGTTAGAGGGGAGGGGAGGGGAGGGGAGGGGAGACGAGACGAGACTCCCAACGATTTTCCTCTATCCCATCTACCCCCCCCACCCCTACCCCCGTGAAAAGAAGGGGAGCTGGGGAAGAGGGGCTGGATGGGAGGGGAAGGGGATGGGGAAAGGGGATGTTTGGTTCATCTGGAGAGAGGTGATAGGAAGTGGGATGGGGGGGGGGGGAGGGAAGGGGGCGTTGAAAAATGTTGGTGCAGCTGGAAAACGGTGCGTGGGGTGAGAGTGGGCGGACGTGGGCGTGATTTAGTCCAGCTGGAAAAGGGGAGAGTGGACTGGTTGGGTTTGGGTGGAGAGGGGCAATCCTTGAGGGGATTATGGGTGGGGCGGGAGGAAGAGGGGTGAGGGGGGGGGGGGGGGCAAGGCGTTCATCTCCTTCGGCCGCCCTCTTGACCTCGTGGAAGGGCCTCTCCAGGGGCTTCTCCAAGCACTCGGTGAAAAGTCAGTCTCTCTCTCTCTCTTTCTCTCTCTCTCTCTCTCTCTCTCTCTCTCTCTCTCTCTCTCTCTCTCTCTCTCTCTCTCTCTCTCTCTCTCTCTCTCTCTCTCTCTTTCTCTCCCTCCCTCTCCCTCTCTCTCTCTCTCTCTCTCTCTCTCTCTCTCTCTCTCTCTCTCTCTCTCTCTCTCTCTCTCTCTCTCTCTCTCTCTCTCTCTCTCTCTCTCTCTCTCTCTCTCTCTCTCTCTCTCTCTCTCTCTCTCTCTCTCTCTCTCTCTCTCTCTCTGATTCTCTCTCATCAACGAATCGAGGCGGTTGTGTAATTTGCTCTTTTTATTTATCTCTATTTTGGTAAATTGGTTGATAATCAGGATGCTTGAAAACAAAATGTTCCTGAAGGATTGTGAATTAAAAGACGATTATATGTGGGTTGTCTATGGCTAAGAAACCGGTTGATTAGTTTTAAGTTGGCGAGTAGACGAGTAGATTCTTTGAATAACATCAACCTGTGTGCATTCTACTCCCAAGAGAGTTGTCGTATTCGCCGAATTTCCGGGATGGGTTAATTAGGTCTCGTAAGTTGGGGGCTTAAGGTAGATTAAAAGTGGCTGCGGAATTGGTCGATTTCATTCTCTTTTTAATATTTCGTCATCACTTTTTATTATTCATTTCTTATTTCTTTCGTTTTTGTATCATTCATTAAATGATTTTTTTTCTCTCTTTTATGTTTTATGTGTATAGTTCATTTCTTGTTCATTTATTTATGTATTTAATTATTGTCTGTTTGCGGTGTTTAAATGTTGCTTTTGGGGAGGGGGAGGAGGCTGAGAGTGATGGAAGGTGTGGTTATTGCAGTCTATATTGCGTCTCGGAGGAATTTTCATTGCATTTTTCTCTCTCTTCCGTTCTTTCTTTCTTTTCCATTTCTTTTTCTTATCCACCCCCCTTTTTGCTCAGTAGAAATGCATTGGTGTGTGGGTGTGTGTGTAGTGTGTGTGTATGTATATATATGTGTGTGTGTGAAAAATGTGGATTAGAGACAGAGAGGGCGTGTGTGTCTTTGCGTCTGAAGGCCAGTGACCTAACGGTCTTTGTGATCTGTTAGTTCAGAAATAGTAATAGAGAGAGATGGATAAAAGAAGACTCCAATCCATTTTTTTGTTTTTCTCTTTTTTCGTTGTTGAACTACTCGTCTCCTTGGCATTAAGTCATCAACAAGAAACTGCTCATTGTCCAGACATTCAGCTTGTTTTTCCCCTCTCCCTCCCTCTCTTACTCTCTCGTTCGTTCTTCCCCCCTCACTCCTCCTTCCCTCCTACACATCCTCCTCTTCCTCCTCCTCCTCCTCCACATCCTCCACATCCTCCTCCTCCACATCCTCCTCCTCCTCCACATCCTTCACCCTTCTCTCCCCTTCCCCTTTTTCTCCCTTGGACTTCTTCCACTGAACAGCTGGTGGGTTACATGACCAACAAGTTGTTCAAGTGATCTTTGCCTCGGACCTTGACTAGGAAGTGCGGCGAGCTCGTTGGGCGCGAGGACAGAAGGCCGAAGACAGGCTGAAGGGATCGGTAGATGATGGGTTAGCCTGTGCGGTTCCAGCCATCTTTTGTTTATTGGTGTCTGTGTCTGTCTGTCTGGTGGGAAATATGTTTTTGTGTGTGTGTGTTTGTGCCTGTGTTTTATTTATCCTTGGTTCGTTTTGTATATTGATTCTCTCGTTTGTTCTCTTTCTCTCTTTATCTCTTTCTCTTTCTCTTTCTTTCTTTCTTTCCCTTTCTCTCTCTTTCTTTCTTTCCCTCTCTCACTCTTTCTTTCTTTCCCTATCTCTCTCTTTCTTTCCCTTTCTCTCTTTCCCTTTCTCTCTTTCTCTCTCTCTCTCTCTTTCCCTTTCTCTCTCTCTCTCTCTCTCTCTCTCTCTCTCTCTCTCTCTCTCTCTCTCTCTCTCTCTCTCTCTCTCTCTTTCTCTTTCTCTCTCTGTTTCGACATATAAAGTGGACATATTTACAAATTGGCAAAGGTAGCGTGGTCTTTAATTAAAACTTTATTGTTTGTTTGTTTTTAGGTTTTCTCTATTGCTGGGATAAAATGTAGGCCTATGCGTAAAAATTCTTTCCCTGCATCGTGTTCCGCAAGAAACCAGGAACGTTTATTGCCATTATATTTCTTTTCTACTACTGAAAGTGTCACTCATGTTTGTATTACTGTCTTTTTACTGTGTCACCCTCGTCTTTATTTCACTGTTTTTTTTTTTTTTTGACACAAACTTCATATGATGATAATGCAAATGATATCTATATTTACTTTTAGAAATATCACTCATGCAGTCTTTGGTTCTTGTATTGTGCATCCAACTTTTGCCGAGCACGTAACTCGTCGTACATCTGGCAGTTTGCGTAGGCCTATCCCACGTAAAGTGCAGTTAAGGAACGGTATTATGAGATTTTCTTTTTCTCTCTTTATCTCCCTCGCACTTTTCTTATATCTCGTTGCTGGAGGTCATTTAAAAGGGGGGAGAAGAGGTGGGGGGGGGGGGCGAAGAAACAGGATACGAGCGAAGGACTCACGTAGAGGCGTGCATTTTCTCTACCTGCGACCTTGAGCCGATCAGCTGATGCGGGTGGGCGTGGCCTCGGAGGAAGAGCGATGACGCAATAGTAGTTGTGTGTGTGTCAGGATTTCTTGGTCTTGCTACGCCTCATCTCCGTTTCTCTTTTTTCGCTTTTCGCAATTCTTTTTTTTTTATACTATCGTTGTTATTATTGACATTCAATATTATTGTTGTTCATTATTACTGTTGTTGTTGCGGTTGCTGTTGTTATTGCTACTATTGTTAACATCATCTCTTTTCTTTCATATGTCTATTTTTATTTTAATCTGCATTTTCTCTTCTCCTTGGCGTTTCTCTGGTTTATTTTATTTTATGTCTCGTTATTCTCCTTTTCCTTATTTTTTTACCTGTATTCTCCTTGCATTATTGTTTTTTCTCTTATATCTCCTTTCTCTTCTTTCCAAAATTATCCTCCGCCGTTTTACTACTTTTTCATTTTTCTTTCAGTTCTTCAATCTCATATACTCCTACCTTTCTTTTCCTTCCTCCTGTCTCTTCCCTTCCCTTTTCATTCTCTTCCCATCCCTCCTCTCCTTACCCCTCTCGTTCCTCTTTCTTCCCTCCCATCTCCTCTTATCTCTCTTCTCTTCACTTCTCTTCTCTTCTCTTCTCTTCTCTTCTCCTCCACTTCCTTTCCCATCCCTTCCTTCCTACCGTCCTACCATCCTTCCTTCCTACCGCCATACCATATTTCCTTCCTACCGCCCTACCATCCTTCCTTCCTTCCTTCCTCCATTCTTTTACCTCCCTCTCTCCATTTTTGTCATACCAACAATATTCCCAGTTATACGAGGACAGGAGGACAGGTCCGGCACCACTCGCACAACCTGTTCTCTCTGCATTGCAGGGGGTACTCGGTCAGACACGACTTTGCGTCTCGAGTTTCCAGAATATGCCAACGTAACAGATTTAGAAGGACGATTTAAGAGTTTGCGTTCTGATCTAAATGATACATCTGATTTTCCGGAATTTGAAAGACAGGGACGAGAAGATGGTGCAAGATTTTGTTTGATCAAGACCGGAACGGAACGGAAGGTTTTGTCTGAGAGATTCCAGAAACATGTCAATAAAATGCAAATTGGAAAGATCACTTCAACACGATTTTGCGGTCGAATACAACAGTGTGTGCGAGTTTGCATGCAAGGGAGATATAAAGGTGAGTGGTTGGTTGAGGTGGATTAGGCGTTAAAGATGTTTTTGGGTGAGGATTAGGGTTGTTGTAGGATTGTGGTAGCGATGATGTAGTTTTTTTTTTGTAGAAAGGATATGCAGGAGACTACTACTTCTAGTTACATTGTGAAGTTATTCAATAGCTTTCATTCCTTTTTTCTACATTTTTTTTTACAATGAAGAATGGAGGTAGAAGGGGAGGATGAGAGTGTGTGAGGATGAGATAGAAAGGGGGAAAAATACCAACGATAACAATGATGATAACGAACATTACAGCGAAACGTAATTTACTCTCATCACGCTGCCTGAGGCAAATGCACAGGCAGTAAACAGTTGTTGCTTGCTTGGCCAATGAGCGCGCAACGAAAACTCGGGACTTTTACAAACGTTTCACGACTCGGGCTCGAAACGTTTATATACATCCTTGGGTGTTTGTGTGTGTGTGGGTGTGTGTGTGGGGGGGGGGGGGGTAAGTTATGGTTTCTTCTTTGTATTTTGTTATATATTTGTGTTTTATAATTGAAGTAAGATTCTTGTTTATTACCTGGTTCATTGAATTTGATATGTTTTGATTTTGTGATAATATATATATATATATGTATATATATATATATATTTTTTTTTTTTTTTTTTTTTTTTTTTTTTTTTTTTTTTTTTTTTTTTTTTTTTTTTTTTGCGATACTCCCTCATCTCTTGTTTTAGATTAATATACTTCGTCCTGAAGCACATTTCTGATTAAAATTAGAATATTAGCTATTTGAATGTTTCTCTTTTTCCTTTTTTTGGAAAGCCCTAGAAGAGAGAAGAAGAAGACGAAGAAGAAGAAGTAATGTAAATGTTCAACTCGCGTGCGTGAAGGAGACAAGATACTCATTTTCCAAAATATTTATCACACTTAAGTCTTTTGAAGATCCCTCTGACGTCATTAAAGGTTATTTTCCTAACCTGCGTAATCGGCAGACTGTTAAGATTAGAGTGATGGTTCAGTGACATTAGACTGTAAGACTTTTGCCCACCTGTCGTCCTGATTGTACGGGTATGTGCATGTCTGTGTGTTTGTGTTTGTGTGCTGAGGCCCTGCTCCTTTCTGCGCAGTTAGGTATTGATACTTAGACACTTGCTTCTCTCTCTTCTCTCTCTCTTTTTCTTTCTCTCTCTCTCTTTCTTTTTTCTTTCTCTTTCTTTTTTTTTCTCTCTCTTTCTCTTTTTTTTCTCTCTCTTTCTCTCTCTCTTTCTTTCTCTCTTTCTTTCTCTCTTTCTTTCTCTCTTTCTTTCTTTCTTTCTTTCTTTCTTTCTCTCTCTCTCTCTCTCTCTCTCTCTCTCTCTCTCTCTCTCTCTCTCTCTCTCTCTCTCTCTCTCTCTCTCTCTCTCTCTCTCTCTCTCTCTCTCTCTCTCTCTCTCTCTCTCTCTCTCTCTCTCTCTCTCTCTCTCTCTCTCTCTCTCTCTCTCTCTCTCTCTCTCTCTTTCTCCCTCTCTCTCTCTCTCTCTCTCTCTCTCTCTCTCTCTCTCTCTCTCTCTCTCTCTCTCTCTCTCTCTCTCTCTCTCTCTCTCTCTCTCTCTCTCTCTCTCTCTCTCTCTCTCTCTCTCTCTCTCTCTTCTCTCCTCCTCCCTCCCCTCACTCTTTTCATCAGCTTGTATCACACATTTATCTTATCGGTTGCCACATTGAGTTGGACGGATGCCACAATAGTTGATTCACACGTGGAGAGAGATCGGGGTGGAATGCTTGAGTTGTTTACCTTGTGCTTTTGTTTTGCGCGATGGGCGGTCCTCTGCTTGCAAGAACTTTCTTTGCTCGGGTGCGGGATCTTTTGGGTGTTTACTTGCGCGAAGGTTGGGTCTAGAAGGATGATCTGATAGGCGAGGGGTTGTTGTTGTTGTTGTTTCGTCTCTCTTTTTTGTATTTTTTTGTATGTTACGTTTTATTAAACATTTAAACTAGTGATGTTACCAGGTTGTTTGAATCATGTTTATTTAGAACAGAAGATGTTGATTTAAAAAAAGAATGATAATAAAAATAAGTCACTGGACGCTTTTGGTCAGTGGAGCTCGCGTTAATAAGGTGTGCGAGTGAGACGGAAGTTACATTTCCGACAGCTTTCGTTCCGCGGATGTAAAACCCGCGGGTGAGGCGAGTTAAGCAGCCAGTTTCTTCAAATAAAATCTGAAAGGAATCCAAGAGTTTCTCCAATCCTTTTCCACCTCAGTGAAGCTTCTGTCACTCTGTTTGGTGTATGGGTTGTAAGACGGATTGAATGATGAGCTGTTCAATGTTCTACTCATCCTGGGTATTGCATTCATTCTACGGGAGGAGGAGACTATGTTGATCTTCAATGACGGATTGCACTCATTTTGAACCGGATGATGAATCGGTTGTTTCTGGGTGTAACCACATATTGAATCAAGAAACTGAATTAGATTTTTTTTTAAATGTTGGTTTTATTAAGAATCGATAACCCTCTTAGGTTATAATTACTTCGCAAATATTGTTAATTTATATATAGATTATTGGTTATTTGACATTTCTTATGTCTGCCTGTTAGTTTTTTTTTGTCAAGAGATAGCGATAGCAACTGATGAGGATGCAACTGCTTTTAAAACGTCATTCAAGGTCAGGTGCGAGCAAAAATAGATCGGTTATTAAAGAGAGACTGACAGACAAACACACACAGTTCGTGAGCTTTGAAACAAACGAGAGTGATTGAGAAAGAAAGAAAGAAAGAATCAAGGAAAAATAGGGACTTATCAATTGCACATTTCACTTTTCATAATATTAAATCTTGGTTGCCACGTGTTAAAAATCCAGCCGTCTTGCAGTGCGATTGCCTTATCACAGACAAGGGGGGGGTATCAAGGTAACTCCTTGTCTTATAAGTCGAGTCTGTCTGTGTGTGGCTTGGCTTAATTTGGTTATTGGCTTCTGTTATTGCATCAGTCTCAGGCGGTTACGTAAGTTTTTTCTTATGTAATATGCAGTAACGTTGTACGCAGATGATTTTTTTAAAAAGTCATCGTGTGTGTGTGTGTGTGTGTGTGTGTGTGTGTGTGTGTGTGTGTGTGTGTGTGTGTGTGTGTGTGTGTGTGTGTCTGCCTGTCTGCCTGTCTGCCTGTCTGCCTGTCTGCCTGTCTGCCTGCTTATGTATTTCTTTTTCTTTCCTCGTCTTCGGAACCAATCCTACTAACGGTTCTTGATATGTTTAACTGTAACGAGTATCCATTTTTTTTCCAGTTCATGATATTAGCATGTTTGATACTGTGTGAGTTTTTTTTTTTTTTTTTTTTTTTTTTTTTTTTTTTGCCGCCATCTGTCTTCTTAGACTTTTTTCCCCTTTATTTTCTTGTCTTTATCATCATCATTATTCCTTCTAACATTGCTAGCGCCACCACCACTACTCTCTCTGTTTATCCATCTATCTATCTATTTATCTGTTTCTTCTTCCTCATTTCTTTCTTTCTTTCTTTCTACCATGCAAGCGAAAAGGGAGATGGCACAGAGCAGGAGAGGCACGAGCGAGTGTGACACAGTACAGACGGGGAGGTTCATTTTAAGGTCTTGGGTCTCAGAGTATAGCAACAAGGCTCTCCTCCTCTCGGCGCGACGGGGGAGGGGGGACAGGGAGTCTCGTAGAGATTCCCTCTTCTCTTTGATTTTCTTTCTTTTTCTCTTTTTCTTTTTTTTCGTTTCTTTTTTTCTTTTTTTTTTTTCAACTTCTCTTTTTATTTTATTTTTTTCATTTTCTACTCGTTCTTTAAGATACCCTCTCCCTCTCTTCATATCTCTCTCCTACGCACATACTCCCACACACTTGTCTGTGCCTTCCTTCCCCTCCCCCTCCCCCTCCAACCCCAACTTTATGTCCCCCCCCACCCCATCCTCATCCCCCATCCCCATCCCCATCCCCATCCCCATCCTACTCAATCCGACCCACTGCTACCTCGGCAATTCCCCCTCCCCTCCCCTTCCTTCCCCCCCTCCCCCCCTCTATCCAAACTTAAGCCAGAATTTATTCCGTAAATGTAAGCTTGTCGTTAAGGAAGAGAGGCTTGGGGTGGGGACTGGGGGAAGGGAGGGGGCGAGAGAGGGAGGGTAGGTAGACTGGGAGCCAGGCAGGGGGGCAGGCAGGGAGGCAGAGAGAGAGGGGGAGGGAGGGAGGGAGGGAGGGAATGGGTATCGGAATGCAGCCCAAAGGTATTCATTAGGTAAAGCAAAGACCAGGCAGGGTAGATACTAGTATATGGTCCACCTTGTCTTTAGAGGTTGTTGTGGGGGCTCGTGCGAGGTGTAGGGGGCGGGGTGATTGTGTATATGTGTGTTTGTGCGTGTGTTTGTGTGTGTTCGTTTCCTCGTGTTGTGCGTGGCTGGGGATCGCTCGGTGTGGGCGCTTCGATTTCTGTTTTCGTCGTCTTTGTTTTTTTTTTATTGTTTTTTTTTTTCTCTCAATTTTGGATTGATGTTGACTTGTTATTTTTTATTGTGTTTTTTTCTCTCTTTGTGCTTCTTTTCTCATTTTTTTCCACTTCTCTCTCCCTCTCCTTCTCCCTCCCGCCCATATCTGTAGGTGTCTGTTCACATTTGCTCTGTTCTTACACTATCTTCTGACAAAGGGTGGCTTATTTGCACTCGTTGTCTCCCTTGATCGCTGAATTTCCTTGCACTTAAGTGATGCGGTGGGTGATAATGGTGACAAGAGGCGAGCAAATGCGTCGTTTGATGCCTTTCCCGAAATAGCTCAACGACTGGATGCGAAATAACTGCTCCAGAGTTGCAAAGTGTGTGCAACATTGGCAGGGGGCGACGTCGCCATTGGACGACGGCGGACTCGGGTGCCCCTTGATTGGTCGGCGGCGCGCTCGGCCGCTCTCTGACTGGCTGCGGCGGAGGTGTGTCGGGGGGCGGCAGCACCTGATCAATGACATCACTACGGAGGGGAATTTTCCACCACCTCGTACTCCGCTCCTCCCTTCGGCGTCCATTCAGGGCGACCTCCCGCGACCTTTCAAACGCGGCCGACGGAACTGTTGTTTTTCGGGAAATAAGGCACGCCTCCGAGTCTGCTACCGGACGTCCCCGTCTGCGCCTTCCTCTGCTCTCTCTCTCTCTCGGTCTCCCTCCCATCTTTCGCTCGCCGTACGTCAGTCGTTTTCCTTGGCGCTCGGACGAACGGAAGGATGGACGAATGATGATGATAAGCTTTGAAAATTGCGGAGATTTAAAGAAGGAGGAGGAGGAGGAGGCCGTGATGACGCACGTGGGGCGGTGTTGTGGCCCGACCGCCCGCTCGCCCGCCCGCTCGCTCGCTCCCTAGCAGGCCAGCGGGGAGACGCAGCTCGAGGTTGTGTCAGTGTGGGTGTCCCTCGTCAGGAGCCAAGGCGTTCGCCGTCGGTCGAGAACTCGGCGCCCACCTTCTCCCTCTTTCCTCTCTTCTTTTATCTCTTCTTACCTTCCCGACGTCAATTTTACCCCTCAGTGTCTTAATCTCATCCCCCCTGCCGTCCTCCCATCCCCACCTGCTCCCCTGCGACGGTGGTAGAGAGCCAGCGTTGCTCCGCGTGTAGCATGAGACTGGAGTCGGACGCGGTGAAGCTGCCGACGATAAGATTGCTCAGGACAGTGTCGCGCGAGTGATAACAACCAGAGCATGACTCTTCTTTTTTCACCGTCTTCCCCTGGCTCCTCCGTCCCCCCCTACACCCCCCACTCCATCACCTCTCCCCTCCCCCTCCCCCTCGCCCTTCGCCCCCCCACTGGTGACCAAGCTTGAGAGGGGGATGAATGAAAAGTACGAGCTCGCTGAGTAAGCGGTCAGTCTCTCGATTAGAGGCACGGGGGTAGGAAGCGAGACAGGTGAGTGCCGGCGAACGTGTGTCTTGAGAGAGAGAGAGAGAGAGAGAGAGAGAGAGAGAGAGAGAGAGAGAGAGAGAGAGAGAGAGAGAATTTTCTTAAACCTGTGCTATTAGTATTGTGATCAGGTGTAGACGCCGCGACGAATTGAAGTGAATTTTACATTAAAGTGGTTGCTCTGTTTATAGACAGTACTTCAGTTCTAGTGGCAAAGTGTATTATTGGATATTCTCCAAACCTGTTGTCAACATCACAAGAATCAATAGGATATGAAGAAAACTTTACCTGACTTGTCGTGTTGGTGAGGATTACGTTGTGTGGTTAACGATCCGCATCGTGATGTGACTTGTAATTTACAAAGGAAAAATAAGTTTGATTATTAGTTTGCCAGTGGACGTGATGTTCGTGATTATTATTATTGTAAATACTTTTTGCTTTTAATAATATAGTTATTGTTTACACGGGTGATTTTTTTGGTGGATTAAGATGACAATGATTACGAATAAGGAGGTTGTGAAACCACATTACCCGTGTGTCGTCTTTGAAATCCGCAAATGCAAATGCAAATGCGCACATACCGAAAAGTGATCCTTGTACTTAAAGCTCTGTCCGAATGATCAATAGCGTCTGGCGCGAGTTATGTGAACGAAAAACTCGAGTCGTCGTCACATAAAAGTCTTTGATCATAAAGATAGCACAGTAACAAACACATAGTCGAAGGTCATGGGGTACGTTGATGGAAACGGAAGAAAATATCCTTGGAATCTTGATGGAAATACGTATGCGTCAGTACCGTATTTGATGTCTATTAGAGTCTGAGGTACCGTTATGGTTGTGGTTTGTGGTTTTATCTTGTGTGGGATTTGTGTTCGGTTATAAATGGTTATTTTTGTGTTGTGGAGAGATATAGTAAAAAGTTGTGTCCGCTAAGAGATAATAGGCAGCGTGTATTGTTTTATATCTGTATATGATTTAATTATTGTCATTACAGTATTTTTTGTTTACATTCAGTGAGATTATGTAACTATCTGTGCTTCGATAAGATAACTGTGATATCTACTTTATTGGGGCCTCATGTCGTAGTTGTGAAGTGAACAGTACGTTTTTTTTTGTTTTTGTTTTTTTGTTTTTTTACAATTTTGCTATTGGTGTACAAAAGAATTAATTATGTTTTTATCACCTAAACAATCCTTGGATTGTTTTTAGGGTAGACATTTGATATTATAAAAAGAAAAACAGTGAAAAGGGTATCCAACAAAAAGAAGACATTTGATTGAAAAAAGAACTGAGGTTTTTATTTATTTTGTGTGTACGTGAGTTTTGTGAAAGTCTTCCAAGTATTTTACACAATGTCTAACGTTCTGTGTCTTTCTCTCTTTTTTTTACTACCATTCAAGCAGCCGAAATGAATAGCAATCGGTAAGTATGTAATGTTGCATGCAAGCAGGGGTTTTATTTGTGCCTTTATATATACATTAAAAAGAAATGTTTATGCCTTTTTTCTCTGCATGATACAGCTCATGTTATCACTACCCATGTGATTTGTTGCTTGGGATATTTTTCAATGGTATTTTCATTTCCCTCTCCCCCCCCCCCCCTTCCTTCACCACACACACTTCATCTCACTCCCCCCCCCCCATCTCACACACACCCCCCATCTCACACCCCCCCCCACTTCATCTTACTCCCCTACCCCAACTACTCTCCTCCCTCACCCTCTTTTTGTTAATGCAGGGACCCTTTATCTGCCTTTTGGTCCAGACGCTGAAAACATTTATGACAATTTTTATTGCCCTCTGAGAAGGAATTTAAAAATTGGGAAAAGAAATTTAGAACAACGAAAATGTTTTGTAAATGTGAGAGAGAGAGAGAGAGAGAGAGAGTGAGTGAGTGAGTGAGTGAGTGAGTGAGTGAGTGAGTGAGTGTGTGGGTGTGTATTGATGTGTGCAATGTATGAATCTACCTTTTTTTTTTAAGTGCTTATATATCATTTTTTAATCATGCTTTTTCAAGCTTTTTATTATTCCTTTCATTTATCAAATACCAAACTAATGCAAGCTTATTCTTTAACCTTTTATATGATCTTTACAATATTAATCACACTAATATTTATGATCTATCATTGATATTGTTTTCATTAATGCTGCTGCTGTTATTATTGACTTTTGGCATTAATGTTTTATTGCTGACTATTAATCATAATAAGGCTTCTCACTGTATCATATATGGGTTTATTTGAATATTGTTTTTACCTTGATTGCTGTAGTAGCTTCAGTATTTGTAGTTGCTGCTGCTATTGCTGTTTGATATATATATATATATTATTGTTGTTATTATTATTATTATCATCATCATCATCATCTTTATTATTATTTCTTGTAAAAAAAAAATTGGTACTATGAGGACTATTTTCATTGTTTTTTTTATTATCAGTATTATTGTTATTGTTATTAGTATTATCATAATTATTGTTATTATTATTATATGTTGTTGGTATTATTGATATGATTAATGTTAGTATTATCATAATTATTGTTATTATTATTATATGTTGTTGGTATTATTGATATGATTAATGTTATTGTTATTGAATCATCACAGTTATTTTTGATGTTATAAGAATGTTCTGCTATTTTCTTATTTAATTTTACTCTCACTGAAATTGTTTACCCAAATTTAAACCATAGTAGTGAAAATTATTTCTACATTAGTATTTCTTTATGATGATGTAAAATGGTAATTACTATGGTACACAAATCTGTATGAAAATTTTATTAGTATCTTATGATTATCTTTGGAAGAACCAGCATTCGCCTAATATTTTGATACCAACTGGATTAATTGAAAATGAAGAAATACCTGTTATCTGACATATCAGTCACCATGATTTGTGGTGTATGAATTATAAGAAATTCTTGCTCTTACCAACTACATTCTTTACCAATAAGGAAATAACAAGTGCCAGCCACTATGATTAGAGTTCCAGTATAAATTGGTAATGCATTTTTCATGGTATAGGTTACTTTTGTTTCATTCTTTTTATTTGTTTGCAAAAAAAAAAAAAAAAAAAAAAAAAAGAGTAAAACACACACACACATACACACACACGCATACACAACACTCACTCACACACATATTTTCATTTTTATAAATTTGATATCACACTATATATATCTTTTATTTTTGTTTATAGATTTATCAATTTATTTTTATTCAAACATAAAATTATTTAGTATGATAATTATTATAATCATATAAACACAAAAAGACTTAGTTTTAGCTTATAATTTTATATGTAAATATATGTTTGTTCACCTCGAGCAGAAAAAAAACGCATCACTAATATACCTTTTTCTCTTCCTCTTCCTTGTTTTTGCCCCCTTGTTCTCATCGACGATTATAGGATGGTGGTGGCTCAGCGAGGGGTAATCCCACCCCCTAAGCACTACGCTGATTCAGCATGGTTCAAGTACATTTTGTCGTGCTGTGCGGCTACCACAGCAGAGCTAGGTGGGTGTGTCTCCCTGGTTATGGTATGATATTAGTATTGATGTTTCTTTTTGTATGTATATTTATACATATATATATATATAT
>BOPN01005616.1:40000-46272 GCA_017312705.2 Penaeus japonicus | reverse complement strand
ACACACACACACACACACACACACACACACACACACACACACACACACACACACACACACACACACACACACACACACACACACACACACATACACACGTATATGTAGATTTACATATATGATTAGTATATTATTATACATATTATAATTTGTCCCTTAATTCATGTTTCTATTTTAATTTCTAACAGTAAATAATTTTCTCAATAAGATTTTTCAATTTATTAATTTTTGTCATGTATTTTTCTTATTCATATTCTACTTTTTCATACAGGCACACATTCTTGATAACATAATTCTCATTGTTTCAGTATTTCAAACAATCACATTTCCCTATTGATCATAATGTTTTATTTTCTACTCTCACAGTTTTTCTCATTATCCTCATCATTTTTATATATCCAAGGAATTTTCCCTACTACTCATTCCCAATCTTCTGCACATTCACATATTGTTCTTTGATTCAGGAAGTTGCTAATTTCCTGTTCTGATTTTTCCGACAGTCACATATCCACTGGACTTGGCCAAGACTCGACTGCAGATCCAGGGGGAAAAGGGACTCAACGCCAATGGTCTGGTGGGTGGAAGTGGTGTGCAGTTTTAAGTGGATATATTTTGCTAGGGCTCTTATGTTTTGTGTACTTTATACTTCCTTTGTCCTTCCATCATGCCCTTCCTCCCTCCTTCCATCCTTCCTTCCTTCCTTCCTTCCCTCCCTCCTTCACTCTCTCATTCACTCCTTCCTTCTCTTCCTCCATTTCCTCTTTCACGTTTCACTTGTTAAACAGATAATAACAATTTCTCAATCTTGGAAAGAGAAATAGAATAATTGATATGATATTTCATAAATGTAGGTATCAGATATGCTGGCATAACTCAAGAACAGTGATGCACATGCATACACACATACACTCTTGTGAAATGGTTAGTCAATAGCAAATTAGTGAATGCATTCTCTCTATCTCCCTGTGAACAGCAACCCTACAGAGGCCTGGCAGGAACAGGAGTCGGAATTATACGAGAAGAGGGAGCATTGAAGTTATGGCAAGGCATTACTCCAGCTGTATATAGGTATGTGATTATTATTCTCTTAGTTTGGTAGTCGTGATTTGATGTTTGAGATGATTTTGCTCTTGTTTCTGGCACTGATTGGATCTACAAACATTTTTAGTATGGCTATTATGTTAGATGTATCTAGTATTGTTTGCATTCTAATACAGGCTTGATTGTTTTCTTATATTTTCTAGCAGTTTTGTGGGTTTAGGATATTTTTTATATGAGATTGTTGTTAGACCTTTTAGAGATATTTATGCTATGCTGTCTAGGTTCATTGTCAGGGATTTCATTTTAAAGGATTTTGATAACCATGTTCCAAAAAAATAGTAAAAACATATCAGCATATAAGGGAACATGCAATAGCTTAGAAAAATAGCACTGCCTCCTCTTGGTGTTTTCTAGATATATAGGTTCAATCCTTGGCAGGGAAGACAGTATAAACATTCCAAATTTTTAAGGTATTCATTTGTCATAGATGTTACTAGGTCACACCAGAATCATTCATTCCTTCTCCTATTCTCTTTCAGTTTTCAGCCATTGATATTTTGTTTTGTTTTTTTCCGCAGACATTTAATATATTCTGGCACACGAATGGTCCTCTATGAGAAAGTACGAGACCACCTCTTCACAACGCGACCAGATGGGACAAGGCCAGTCTGGTAAGTTAATTTTTTTAATCTATAATTTATTTTTTTGCAATGAATTGCAATGCTGTCATTATGTTGGTTTTATGTTTCAATTTAGAACTTATACTAGGAGTAAGAGCTAACCTACCTCTAAAGGATTTTTAAGTGGACTATGAATAGGTTTTAAACATGTACTTACTTTCATTAATTTTTCCTCGCATTACCCATATCCTTCAAACACGTTATTGACCAAGCAAGAGTCTCTTGATGTTCCTTCTTCAGGGTAACCAACTCCTCAGTCATTACCTGAAGCCTAGGGGTCATGTAACTCACTCTTCACCATATACCAAAGATTTTCAAATAGATTTGAATCGATGATTATGTTAATGATCACAACATTCATCAAGCCATAACTTTTGTCTGTTTGGCTGGTAGTAGTAAGGAGCAGATCTCTCAGTGTTAATAAGTAATAGTGGTAACTGGATGGGCAGTGCCTTATAGCCATCAGTTCTATTGTGTAATGAGGATTTTTTTTCTTTCTTTTTTAACCATTCCTGGGCAGGCCACATCTTAATATGTACAGCCCTGGTTGGCCATCTTAAGATGTGTGTGTTTTCTATTTTTATGGTAGGATGTTTGAGTCCATTCTTGCTATAAGAGCCCTGTGATACTAATTTGCATTCAGTTACACATAGTTACACAACTGAAAGGAATAAATAGCTTGTATCTTCAGCATTAGGGAAATGTGGTACAAAAGTGATCCCACCTTGTGAAACATACCTGTAGTATAAGGGTTGATGTATGAAAAATTCAAATAATTATAATTCCATTTCAAGAAATACCTATTTTTAGAATTATTCTTTATTTGATAAAGATATGCATGATAAAAATGAAAAGAGTAACTTGATAGATACTCAGATAAAAACTAAATCAATCCATAAACAAGTAACAACTTCAACAAATCTCTCATGTAACAGCTAAATCATCTTTGAAAAATAGATGAATGAAAACATATAAAAAAAAAAACACATGAACCTCCCAAAGATGCCACCCTTCATTGCTCCCTTAATTTTCCTCAAAAAGGCAGGCCATCGTGGGAGGCATTTTAGTGGGTGGAATTGCGCAGTTCTTGGCCTCCCCAGCCGACCTGGTCAAAGTGCAGATGCAGATGGAGGGGCGAAGACGTCTGGAAGGCAAACCCCCACGGTACGATAGGTTCTTTAACCCACTCATATTTGTCATCATATTTACAATTTTTCTTCTTTATCTCTTATTTTTATTTTTATTTCTTTCCTTCTTTCTTTTTCCTTTCTCTTTTTTCCACATTTCTTTTCTTCTTCAGCTTCTCCATTTACCTATTCTTCTTCTTCCTCCCACCCTTTCTCTCCCTCTCTCTCTCTCTCTCTCTCTCTCTCTCTCTCTCTCTCTCTCTCTCTCTCTCTCTCTCTCTCTCTCTCTCTCTCTCTCTCTCTCTCTCTCTTTCCCTCCCTCCCTCCCTCCCTCCCTCCCTCCCTCCCTCCCTCCCTCTCTGCCTCTCCCTCTCCTTCTCCCCCATCCCCTCTTATTCCTTTTTTTGAAATTCTTTCCTTGCCTTCTCCCATTTAATTTTTTGCTTTCTTCCTTCAAAAGCAAATTTTGACATTTTATAGATAAAATTCAAACTAATTTGTATATCATTTATTTATTTAATTTATCTTTCTTGCTATTATAAACCAATTCCTCATGCAAATGAAACTTTCCACAGAGTTCACTCTGCGGGGGAAGCCTTCATCAAGATCTACCATGCAGGTGGAATGCGTGGGCTTTGGAAGGGCTGTATGCCTAACGTCTACCGCTCAGCACTCGTCAACCTCGGTGATCTGACCACTTACGACTCAGTCAAGAGATACTTTGTTAATTCTTGGGGATTGCCAGATACATATTGGACCCATGCATTGTCTAGGTATGGCGGTTTGTTTTCCATGTGTGAGTGAGAGTGAGAGTTGAGTCAGTGAGTGATGAAGGGCGTTTCATAATTCATAAAAAAAATCATTTAAAAAAAGAAGCTCAAGAACTAGTCAGAAGTTATGGAAAGTTAATTTATTGCTAGCTCTTATCACATTAGCAGATTCCAAGTAATACCATGCCATCCAGAAGAAAATTTTATCTGCTTATGGCAACTATTCAGTGATACTGTTTGATGTATAGTAACATGAAGGAGGTTGCCCATGTTTTTGCATGTTTCTGGATAATATATTTTCCTGATATTCACAACTGGAAGTGGATATATGTCATGCTGCTCCCCATTGCAGTAAAACATTTATGAAATATTGCTTTTACTTGTATTATAGTAAATTAAGTTCAAGTGGAAATTATTCCTGAAAAATCTGCTGTACCGGGGGAAAGAATGATTCTCTCCTAAATTCCTGGAAATTAATCCTTAAAAAGCTGCTACACTGGAGCAAAGAATGATTCTCTCCTAAATTCCTGGGTTTGAACACTTTCACATTAGCAAATAGAGAAAAGGTATAAAAGAAAATTGATAGCTTTACAACACGAGATGTGATTGACATATTTTAATGAAATCGTTGTTGGACTAGCATCTTGTTTAATCAATATATAATGCTGCTAAAGATTTATTAACCCATTGACAGCAGATGGCATGATTTGCTGCCAAGGTAGAGTCGGTTGTAGACGCGGATGGCACCGTGCCAAACAATGTAAACCTACCATCCGAATGTTTACATACTTTATTAAAACCATGGCCAGTGGGTTAAAATTTTGCTTTAATAGGCTATTTCCTGCTGAAGGATGGTAAATATTCTTATGATTTTGTGATATACCTTCCCTAACATCACTATTCTGGCATTCTGAGGCAAGTTTTCAGATTAAAATTTGAAAGGGCGGTGTCAATAACCCTTGCTCGTGATGTCACCCCCATATACATTATGGTGGGTAAGCTAGAGTTTCCCGTTGTCCAGTCATGTTAGTGCAATAGATGCCAAATCAGATATGGAGGCTGTGTGTACTTGTTATCTACATTAGGCAAAAAATTGCCCCGTTGCAAATGGGTTAAAGCTTCAGAAACCGGTATTAACTATAGGTTATGTTTTTACCTTCTACATGTTCAGAACAATTTTCATGCAAATGGATGGTCTCAAAAAAAAAAAAAAAGAGAAAAAAAAAAAATCCTTCGCAGTTACCATTAGAAACTCTATAACTCCTTTCTCAAATCAAATCAAGTATAGTGTTGCATGATAACAATCACATAACTAGGGTTGTGAAGAGAGAGGGAGACTGTGTATAAGTGTGTATGCTTACATGCCTGCATTAACAGAGTTGTGAGACTATGAGTATTCATATTTATATCTACTTCTTTGGCACACAATCCCAAAAAGTGTACTTGATGCTTTTCATCTGGTTAACTCCTCCATTTAACACATTAAGAAATTTTGAGGAGAGAATTTGATTTTATTTTTCTTCTTCATTTTTCAGCTGATTATTTTTTTTTAGTTGTTACAAAACTAACTTTGTTCATGTGTTTCTGGAATTCCTAACATAGAAAGTTTTTAGAATGAATTGTGATTATTTTTGCCTGCACTTTTCAGTTAATACAAAATTTATCGTTTTTTACTTCAAAAATTAGCTAGTTGATATGATCTTAAATTCACTTTTCTTGTTGACTGAATTATTGCCTGTTGATAATATGATTTTAAATTCACTTTTCTTGTTAACTATGATTTAATCCTAATAGAGTTTTCTACAACACAAATGGAATAGGTTTCTGCAGCTGTTATTTAATATAGTTATTATTTTTAACATTTCAGTTATTGTGTTCCTCTTTTTTTAAGTATGTTTTTTTTTTTCTCCTTTTCCTATCAAACCACTTGTTTGCAGTAATATCCAGATCTGTTCTGGAAAAGAAAATGACAAACTATAGACTGACATGAAGATTCACGTGAAGATATAAAGTGTATCTTTGTGTGTTTGTGTTTGCTTTTGTTTGTGAGAGTTGATGTTGGATGTCTGGAATAAGCAAGTAGACAAAGTGAATGAGTCATTGCAAAGACTTAGTTATTGTATGATAATCTTAGAATCCCATGATATTCCAGGAAGGCTTTAGTAATATATGATGCTTTAAGGGATATATCCCCTGTTAAGGTATAATATGGTGTCATTCATTTTAATTCAGGTTCATATTTGTAATTGGTAACTTGCACGTAGACATTAACGGTTATGGATGTAGACGTTTTTAAATTTCATTTTCAATACAGATTTGAATTCAAATGAATACGGTAGTAGAGTTAATTCCAACATTATTGACTTAAAGATAGGTATATGGGTTTCACTCATTAATATAAATAGTAAACAAACAATATTACTAACACTGTTTTTTCCAACCTGAGAGTTTGTAAGATAAACATACAGACTAAGCTGTGAGTGTGTGTGTGAACTATGTGGACCAGTGTTGTTATTACAGTGCGTGCTCAGGACTGATAGGCGCATCGTTGGGTACACCAGCTGACGTAGTGAAGACAAGGCTAATGAATCAGCCCACGGACCACAGGGCCAGGTGGGTGCTGCTCCGCCACCCTGGCCTGAGACAAGTTCCAG
>BOPN01005616.1:30000-35000 GCA_017312705.2 Penaeus japonicus | reverse complement strand
TGAATCAGTTTTAAAACAAGATAGTACAGTATTGAGACTAATCTTCTCATCTTATATTTCAATTGAGTTGTAACAATAGTAGTACGCATAAAAGTCACAAATGCGGATCTAACAGTTTTGCCTATGGTGTGACATGTGGGGTGACTAGCAGGATTTAAAATGTTGGTATTGCAGGAATAAATGTCAGATATCTGAAAAAGTGTGCATATTTATAAATGTCAGAGTAATGAGATGTTGGATATCAACTAGTAGTATAATGGGGGTTAGCTGTACTCATTTCTGTTAACCAAACAAAGTTGAGATTTTAGTGTAACATACTGATTGAAAAAAAATATCCTTGTTTATTTTATCATTTTATGTGTTTACTCTTTCTTTTTCAGAGAGTGCGGACATAAATGGGTGACAAAAGTTATGAAAAAAGGGTATACATGTCCTTTGTAGAAAGTTCACTCTTCCGACTTAGAAGAAGCTGGGCAATTTAGGAGTGGAATTTCTTTTTATAATATTATATACCTTGTTTTTTTTTTCTTCTTTTTCTTTTTGTTAGCTGCCCTGTGGTATAAATGTTATTTTTTCCTCTCTTTCTTTTTTCTCCTGTTAAAACTGCATATTTTGTACATAAAGAATAAAGATACTATATTGTAAAAAAGATACTATGGGATTGACGAATGATGTAATTATAAGGTTGTGTTTAAAATCTTAGACAAAGAATGATTCCCACATGGTACCTTTACTTTTAGAGTAAGGATGGTTTTAGTTTTGAAAAGCCATATGCAGTTAGAGAGAGCAATTAGCAAATCACATGATTCACAACTGCAGAAAGAAAGGAGGTCTGATACATGCCCATGAAGAAAGTCATTTATTTTATTACATTACACGGAAGAAGAGAACGGCCGGATTGTTGTACCAGGCTGATTTCACTCCAGTCAGCTTGACTTGAACAGAAGCTTGAGTGGGACATGAGGAAAAGGACTTGTGTAACGAAATCTATGATACTTTGTGGATGTAAAAGGAAAGACAGCTGATGATCCTCATGTTTGATGTGTTCTGCTGTGGGCTTTTTAATGCAACTGTACTTGTGGACCACATGATATCAGACTTATTATATATATAGTGTGGAAGTTCTGTGTTGATTGTGTACCTTGTGTGGTGGTGGGAAGACAGGTATAAGTTATAGCCTGGTGTTTTGTGATGCATTACCGTGGTACCTACAGTATGTGTGTAGCTGAAGCACACATTGTAGCATAGCTATAAATATGGTTCAGATCATAGGCAGCTAAATTTTTTTGACTGCATCAGTCATTGTGAGCTTCATACGACCAAGACTGGCAGATTTATCCACTTGTCAGTTAACAGTCGCCCTGAGATCAATTCTAGCTCATGCATGAACTTACTGTATACCCCTTGCCATATGTTAGTCACCCAAACAATGCAATTGATTAGTCATTACCTAAGTTAACTTGTATAATAGCGAGTTATTCAAATAATTTTTTACTATAGTTATTATATTTATTTTTCATTCATTTCTTTTTTCTTTTCTTTTCTGTAATGAAAGTGTAACTGAAAGAATGAATTTTCTCATATATCTGTTGTATACTTCTTTTGTGTCTATATGTATATATATATATATATATAATTTTTTTTCCTCCTTTAACTCAATACTTGAAGCACAAACAGGAGGGGTAGCCATGCACCCCCGGCTTATTAAAAAAGAGATTGGAGAAAAGCAAGGATTCAACGAGGCTTCCATTTACTGGTGTAACGATTGCCAAAAGGGTTCTCATCTCGTACTCTCCTGTCGAGAAATGCGTCATTTGTATTATAGTTCGATCATGAGATGGGAGGAAATAATCACTTTTTCTCTTGTTGATAACTCAGTGTCTCTCAGGTGCCACTATGAATATATATAAATATATATATTTATTTTCTCTTTTTTTTTTCACTTTTTTCAGCGATTACCACCCAAGAAAATGATAGAGTACTAAATGAGCTTCCCAGTAAGAATTAGAAGTTCCAGATCATCAGATTGTATTTTTTTACTTTTTTACCCAGGGGGAAGTATCCTTCATGTTCAGTACAGAGATCAATGGAAGCGAAACTTGCTGACAAAGTAGCTACATGCACGTTGTTCAAATTCCAGAAATACAGGAGTTTTTAGTATGCTATAGCAAGTAATGATTGCATTTTGAGTTGAATGCCATCATAAGAAGTAAATGCAAATGATTGCCAGTGAAAAATAATGATTATTAATTATATAAACATTTAACAAATAATTTTTTTTAATACAATATTTATGAGATATTTTTTTGAGAATATAAAATATTTGCCTCAAAATAATGAAGGAAAAGAAATAGTTGATGAAATTACACATCCTGGTTCTATATTTTCCTTCTTTCCTTTTCACATACTGTAATTATATTGTTAAATTTCGATACTGAAATAATGTAATAAAGTAAAGGAGTTATAAATACACATATATATAGCACTTACAAAATGTAGCATACCTCAGAGAGTTTGTACTCCTCGCAGGAGACTTAGAAATCATACTGACATCAGTCTTAATATATGTAAATGAATTTACACACAGATGCATATGAATAACAATGATGATAGTTATTGTTATCCTCATCTTACTTCCTCTTCCTCTTTCTCTCCTTCACATGTTTTATCTGTCTCCTCCTACTCTTCCTGCATTGTTATTTATCACCTGCTCAAAAATAATGAAGAGAGAAGTACTGTAATAATTATTGACTTTCTTTCTGAACAGAGAATGAACTCCAGAAGAAGCAGGTTTCAAGTTTATTACCCATCACACGATTTCCTTTGGTGCTTCAAACATATTTTATGTAAAGTGTTATTCATATCTGAGTTTGTTGAAATGTTGCCTAACCCTTGTTATTTGTGGTCCTGATGCAAGACTGCTGGTGGTGTGGTTAACCTGGTTGCATCTGTGTAAATATTATTGGAGCATTTATTTTCTTTGTCTTAACGCCTAGGCTTTAGCTCTTCTGTTTACTTGGCTGTCGTGGTTTTTAACTGTCAACATTTCCGTCTTTTCTTTGGCTCTTTTTGTTTGATGATGACACATAGAGAACTTTGTAACAAATGAACTAGCATTGTGTAAAGGAATTGTATGAATATTTGATTCTAATGATTTAATATTATTGTTATGTTTAATGGATCTTTATAGAACTAATTAACATAACACTATTTAACAATTACATGTAAACTATATCATAGCGTTTCATACAAAAGAACAATATTTCTTGTGAAACTTGTTTCCATAAGAAAACATAATCAGCCGCCTATTAGAAGACGACTATTCAAAAGGTTTATCCTAAATACAATTGTCAGCTAAAAGCACTTGCTAAAGACAAGCTCAACTTAATGTGCATAGGATAGGCTGAAGCAGCAATGTATTATGCTATAAAGTAGAAGAGAAAAAAAAAGTGAGAGGTTCCTAACCTGTGCCCCCTGCTCTTCTTTTCCCTCTCCTTTTTAATTGAGGAATGCTTATACCTCAGGACTTTTGGTTGGGATGGAAAGGTTTTATCAGGAGTATCGAAAAGAAAGAAAAGAAGTACCATACAAGGATATTTGGATATGTTTGGTGTGCTTACATGAATCCTTAATGTGGAAAATGGAAAATGAGAGCCAAGAGTTTTGGAAGTGCTGACAAAGGCTACAAAAAAAATAATATAGAAAGGAGTGCTGTACTGACACGAGAAGATACAAAGGAGAGTTCGAAAATGTAAGGCGCCTTCTTCTATTTGGGTGTTTTTTGTCTATCTTGGGGAGGGAGGGGGCATCAACTAAATATTGTTAACCATAATGAATCCATTTTTAAAAGCAAAGTTATTTTATATGCGCTAAACATTGAGACTATAGTTTTATAAGATTTATATTTCACAGCTCATTTTCTTATGCATTTTGAAAGAAGAAAAGAAAATTAAAAACAGAGCTTCATTTTGCAAGCTTGAAGGTAAGTTGTCGCAAGCTTGTAAGAAATTTTACATTGCGAGCAAGTACGGCTTGATGTGCCATATCAGAAACTCAATGTGGAAGTCACACCATGCATTTATCAGAGAATAAATGACCGTGAACTAGATACATCATTATTTATGGTATGAGTAAATATTGGTGTCTATTGTAATGTATTTTAGTACCTTGCAAGTTATAGACAATAAATATTTTTATGTAAGTATGATAAATGTTTCCTTTAAATTTCCTTGTATGAATTTTGTAAGAACTCCCTTTTTAATTATATTTGTCATAACTATAGACAATCTCATTTTACCGTTTTTTCTTCATTTATGGATATTTTTCATACTATAATATTTACAAACCATTGTGGAATTGATGAACTTCAATTGCAACAAAATTATTTTGTTTGTGAAGACCAAATTAGTTTAAAAAAAAAGATTTTTTTTTACAATTAGTTTTGAATTCAAATAGACCAGAATAACAAAGTATCAGAAATAAATAAATAAAGTTTAAGTAAGTATGGCCAAAGATTAACAGAGCCTTGAAAGTAATCAGAGTATTTTCTTTACCCAATAAGCTGCCAAAAGTTATTGTAATTTCTATAGGTAATAAAGTAAAGGGTTTCTGAGTCAAAGTCAAAGCTAAACTGCTTGTACATGCAAAGTCAATCCTAATATGTGATACATAGGTTGTTTCAATTCAAATAGATTTTGATGTGAAAACTATGTGCTATAGAAATGACAAGTGGATATGCAGCTTATAGGTTTAAAACTAACTATAATAAATAAGCTAGCAGAACTAGATCCTCAAACCATGCATGATATTTTTATCCTCAAAGCAAATCCAGTTAAACTTCTAAAATATAGTTAGGATGATAATAAAAACATTGTTAAATGTTTGTTGAATGTACACAGGAATGTAAAGTTTATATGTGTAAGAAAATATATGGCTGATAATATTTAAGATTTGAGGAATCAATGACTTGTTAAAACTATAGATGTTTTTTTCTTTAAAAC
>BOPN01005616.1:12500-17500 GCA_017312705.2 Penaeus japonicus | reverse complement strand
AGATATCTGAATTTGGTCTTGTTTTGAAGGGGGAATATCACACTTCATATTGATTTTAGAAATTATTTCATACCTGGAAAGAAAATACTAATCAATGAAATCAGTTCATCAAATAAGCAAAAGTTTTATAACCATTTTATTAATCTGTTTGTCAGGATGTTATTACTTGAGATACAATTTATATATTGCTCATTTTGCTGCTGTGAGGTATAAGATTAGATTTCCTTTTCATTGATGTATAGCTTATTTGCATTTTGTTCATTTATACTGTGGGCAAATACAAAAAAAGGTATTTTCATAAGGATGCTGCACACATCAAGGACTTTGTTTTTGTACATACTCTTTTAGCGTACTTACTATTTGTCATTATAAGCAGAGTTTGGTCTTGTCTAGAATAGGAAGAGGCATTCACCAAGTATAGCAATGGATTGTAAGAAATTATTAATATTTTATTTTATGATAGAAACAAGATCATAATGAAAAGACAAAATGAAAGCCTCATCATCATCACTGGCATACTTGGAGCTATAATCTAAATCTTTTTTTGCTTAAGGATTTAGACCTTGGTACAAATGCCATGGGGGTCAGAGTTTTACTCTTGTTTAAATTGATATTATGTTTGATTGTCTTGAGAGAACTTTTATTCAGATACACTGCACAGTATGAACAGTTTGATATATTTCAGCAAAATTCCAAAGTTTGCACTCTTTGTTATCTCTTGTTATTTTTGTTATTGAATAGTTATCTGATGATTTTCTTTCTTTATTTCTTAATCTGTATATTGGTGTTTATATACATTATTTTCTTCCTTCTACAGAATAGCTTGGCCCATCTTTACCCATCCCTGGGAGATTACATGGGCTTGGAGTTCACTGACGAGGTCATTGCTGCAAACATGCCGGAGTACTTGGCTGTCGCCCAAGTGCAGCCTGTAAGTAATAAACTCTTCATTTTTTCTTCTCCTTTTTGGTAGTAGTTTTGGTTGTATTAGCAATAAGTTACTTGGTTATTTGGTGTAAGTTTTAGCATGAGACATGATAGTTCCTTATGCCGGAGCCATCCTGATATTTTATTGTTGGTAGTAAATAGCAAGTTTAGGATCACAGTAACAATAGAAATAATAAGAATGACCAGTAATAACAATAAAAATAACCCCCTCAAAGATGCCTGGGCAGAAACAGCGATCCTCTGCCTCTTGAGAAAGTTCTAAGGGCCAAAGTTTGGTAGTGAGAGGCGAGTGTTTGCTCGTCAAGCAGCAAGGTTTATTGATTTAGGTTCTCCAGGTCAGACCTTGAAGTCTGGGATCGAGTCAGTGTTTCTCTTAAATCCTCTGCGAGTGTGTAGGTGAGGGATATCTTGGCAAGGCAGTGGTTATGGTGAGAGTGGTTGTTTTTTTTATGAAAACGATGATGCATGTTATGTGTGATAGGTGTTTATTGTAAAGGGATTAGTTTGTATGTTGTGAGGAATAGGTATTTAGGATGAGAATGATTATCTTTTGTGTTGTGAGGGATTGACAGTTTTGATAAAAGTTATTGGCTTTATGTTGTGAAGGAATAATATATATATATATATATATATATATATATATATATATATATATATATATATATATGGTGAAAAGATCAGTTTTATGTTGTGTGGAATTGTCTTTTGCAAGGAGAATGAGTGGGTTTATGTTTTGTGTTATTGAGGGGAGGGATCAATGTTTGCTGTGTAAGATATTCATGTTTTGTAGGTGTTCAATATGTATTGATGCAAAAGTACTTTTTTGCTCATACTGACACTCTGTGACTCAAGTACCCACACACACCAATAAACGCACATGCACACACACACACACACACACACACACACACACACACACACACACACACACACACACACACACACACACACACACACACACACACACACACACGCACACACACGCACACGCACACACACGCACTCATCATTATTTCACCCTTCCTTTCTGATTGCAGGGAACTGTGGCTGTGGCCCCAGCCTCAGGACCAGTCTCTGTGGTGCCCTCAGGCATGGTAGCTCCAATCTCCGGCGCCTCTCCTGGACTCTACCGAGCTCAGGTCACTAATTCCATCCGAGAGGTAGGTTCTGCTTTTCTTTTATTGGCTGTTATATTTTCTTTAATCCTCTCCTTTGGTTTCACCATATATTATCTTGTGTTCTTTCTAATTTTCTTTATTATATTCTCTCATCTTCTCTGAAACCTTTGACTTTTTCATATGCCTTTTCTTTTTCTTTTCTCATTGCTTTTCATAATTATCTTGTACTCCCTCGTCATCTTCTATTATTTCATCTAAATTATCATTAAATTTTCATTTTACTTTCCTCTGATAGCTCAAAATATACAGCCTGTGTAATTCTTCTCTAGGAGGATGTGGAAATATTATGATTTTTATTATTTATTTATTTATTTCGATTTTGAGTTTGATTTTTTTCTCAACTATTACTTAAGAGAAAATAAAAAATTTAATTCCTCATTCTGAAAGAAACTTCCGTTTTTTTTTTGTTTTTTTTTCCATGTAAATATTCTTTTTTGATTCAAAAGTAAACTTAAGTTCATTTTCTCAAAATCATACTTTAAAGATAAAAAATTGTCCACTATTTCATTTTTCCTAGTTGCATCTAAATTCAGAAGGAATCACAGAGTAACCATTATAAAGTACTTCAATCTGAAATCTGGACGTGGATCGTAACCTCGCTCTTTCCGGCAGATTACCATCTGTAAGGACACTGATGGCAAGGTAGGCATGCGTGTCAAGGCAATCAACAAGGGGGTGTTCGTGTGCCTCGTGAAGAAGAACTCGCCGGCAGCTCTCGCAGGTGGGTTTGGTGCAGCAGTTAGTTGACTTCTTGAAGGTGTGGGATTTTAAGCTTACCTGATAGAAGGAGGATTAACTTTAGTTAGATTCCGTGATGGGAAATTACTTAGCCTGTTGTTTGGTTTTATTATTGTTATGTATGTTTTACAATATTTGTTATGATTATTATTGTTGTAATGGCTATTATTTTTATTTTTATATTATCACCATATTATATGATGCATTCTTTAGAGTATGATATATCACAAGTGTACAATGATAATGATATAAAGGTGCAGGCAGGCCCAAACCTATAAAAATATTCAGCCAAATATGTTAGGCTACAACTTTGTTATTTGTTAAGTCATTTGACCCCTATGAGCCAGTGTACAGTAACTTCTTTCATCATCATCTAGTGAATTAAATGAACAAAACATATTTTATTCATTTTCAGTTTAAAGTAGATAAATAAAAAACTAGAGCCTTCTCAACTAGCTAAAATGCTCGGCAAGAATGCTTCCTGTGAAGTCCTTGAATGTTTTTTCTCTGAAATGCAAGACAGGAGTAACTTAGAGACCTTTGAAACTTTGCATTCTGTCAAACCATTTGTAAGAAAATTTAGGTCATATAGTATTTAAAAACTGATAACATCTAAGTCTGTCGTCATATCATGGAAATTCGAAACTATTTCTCAAAAGCATAAATAAATAGATGCCATTTTTTTACTAAAAAACAGATTGATACCAATTCTTCCAAGCTACTTTATTAACCCATTCACGCTGGGGCTATTCTGGCTCTAAATGCCGGGGAATGCCGGGGTTTTCGAATGCATAAGCCTAACGCCTCGGGATTCTTGTGCGCACTAGCTATGAGCCTGGGCTGTCTGCTTGCTCACCCGACGCGCTTCGGCCTTGACTAAATACCTCGTCACCGGCGTCTGACCCAAAATCCAAGAAACGTGACAGCACGTCAGCCGGCGTGAGTGGGTTAACATAGTAACACAATTTCACATTCTTACTTTGATCTGTTTACAGGACTGCGCTTTGGCGACCAGATCTTGCAGATCAACCATGAAAACGTGGCAGGGTACTCCATGGACAAAGTACATGACATGCTGAAGAAGTGCCCCACAAATGGTATTGCTCTTGCTATCAGAGACAGGTTGGTGTCCTCTTTTATTTAGGGGGTGGGATTTTAAGAATTGCAAGGAAAAGATAATGTTTTACTTGTTACAAGGATTATATGTGTGCGTGTGCGTGTGCATGGGTTTTTAAGACTTTACCCTTTATTGATTAATTGGGTTATTCCTCTTTTGCTCGTCCCACTCTAGGCCTTTCGAGAGAACTGTGACTTTACACAAGGACAGCACAGGTCACATTGGATTCCAGTTCCGTGATGGAGAGATCACTGCCCTTGTCAAGGATTCCTCGGCTGCGCGAAATGGGCTTCTCACCGACCACCATCTATTGGAGGTGAGTCATTGCTTGGAGAATGAGAGCATTCTTACTCCCAATTTCTCTCCCTGTTTTTCTGTCTCTCACATTGGCAAATTTTCATATTAATGGATGTATTTTTACAAGTATATGTTTTAAAAACACATGGCATTCATGACCATCCAATTTGGCTCCTTGCAGGTAAATGGGCAGAACGTGGTGGGGTTGAAGGACAAGGAAGTCTCGGCCATCATCAACGAGTGTGGGCAGGTGGTCACAGTGACGATCATGCCGTCCTTCGTCTACAAGCACATGATGAAGCACATGGCATCCTCACTGAAAAAGTTCATGGACCACTCCATTCCCGACCTGTAAAAAGGGGGGAGTTGCAGGCCTCTATAGGTTGGAAGGAGGGTAGGAAGGATAGAAAGGAGGAACGAAGAGAAGGAAGAAAGGAGAAACAAAGAGAAGGAAGAAAGGAAGAAAGGAGGAACGAAGAGAAGGAAGAAAGGAGGAACAAAGAGAAGGAAGAAAGGAAGAAATGATGAAAAAAAACCAGGGCCAGGATGTATCTTACGATAAGGAGAGTTTTCTGAGAAACAAGTATGACGGCAGAGATAGGAAGTGGATGGAGTCATTTATGTAGCAAGTGCCAGTCCACAGTAGTTGTATGTGGGACCCTTATGTATGGCTATTTTTATATGTGAAAGAAGTGGTCCATACTGTTTCTCTTCAGTTGTAA
>BOPN01005615.1:70000-72500 GCA_017312705.2 Penaeus japonicus | reverse complement strand
CATGCATATTCAAATAAATATAGATATGTATGTATATATTTACACACACACACACACACACACACACACACACACACACACACACACACACACACACACACACACACACACATATATATATATATATATATATATATATATATATGCATATATACATATGTATGTATATATATATATATATATATATATATATATATATAGTATATATATATGCATATATACATATGTCTCTCTCTCTCTCTCTCTCTCTCTCTCTCTCTCTCTCTCTCTCTATATATATATATATATATATATATATATATATATATATATATATATATATATATATATATATATATATATATATTATATATATATACACAACCACACACACACACACACACACATATCAGTTAATTGATTTATTAATTGATTAACTCATTGATATATAGGTAAGTACACATATAGACAAATGACATGACATGTACACAATACATTAGACGCACGGACGTAAATGACACAAAAGAAGAGTTTTGTTGGGATGTGCTAAAAAGGGAATCATATGGAAGGGGAAAACCCTGAAAATATAGGCTAGATAAGGAGAGGAAAATAACAGGCCGAAGTAAGGAGAAAGCAAGAGAAAGAAAAATAATAAGTGAGAGAGAGGAAGAGAGAGAGAGAGAGAGTGTAAGCCACTGATTTTTGGACTATTACTGTTATTTGATTGTAATACAGTCTTTGTAATAATAGTTCCTTAAGGACACTGTTCCCTAGCGACTAGTGGAAGTACTGAGCGACACCTACTTCCTGCCGTGACCTTTCACCTGGTCACAGCTGACACACCCACACGTGTATCGAACCGGAAGCATCATTAATACCTCTTCATTGACCAAGTACATTTTACATGTTATAGCAGGAGGAATCTGTAGACATCACCCTCCTTCTCATCTTCATTACCATTTGATAGTACAGTATGTGTATTTTCTGTGTAACATGCAATAGTCTGCTTCCGGTCCCTTCAGCTGTTCCTGTTGGTCAAATAGCCTTAGGCGTAGAGAGTGACTCAGGCTCTGTACTTAAAGGAAACACAAGGAACCCAGGTCAGACAGATCAGAGAGGTCAGACAGACAGAGTAGAGCGAACAGCTCTGACCTCTGGCCTTCGGCCAGAGCCTGGTGTATTAGCATTCCACTATAAAGACCATGGCACGTGAACGTCTGTCTCTTATTCACCGAATCACAACCAGGGCATCGAGTGGTTATAACAACTACTCTCAGTGGTGGGTTACAAATGTGGCCAGCAAGCTGATTATAACTAGTGCCAGCTGGTGGCTTACAACTGATGGCAGCAGTGGGTGGCTTACAAAGAGAGAGAGAAATATATATATATAGAGAGAGAGGGAGAAAAAGAGAAATAGAGAGAGATAGATAGAGAGAGAGAGAGAGAGAGAGATACAAAATACAGTCGAAAGCACGATATTGAACACCAGGTTACATAACCAATAGCAGGTGCATCCTTTTGTTGCACTTCCGGCTTGACAAGTTGAACCGAAGCAAATATAGATAAACCTAACATTACCTTCGCTCTGCTTTTGTCTCATATCTATTGCAATTTCTTTTGAAGTGCAGCTTGTTACTCGTACAGCAACAGCTTACGAAATAGACTATTTTTGGTTTTGTTGGTGAGTGTTGGTATCATTTTTATCTTGTTGATAATGATAATGATAATGATGCCATTATGATGATATTGTCACTATCATCTTCATTATTGTTATTATTCTTATTCTTATTATTATCATTACTATTGTTATATTATTGTTATTATCATTATCATTATTATTATTTTAAATCATCATCATAATCATTATCATCGTATTGCCCTTGTTATTACTAATATAATCATTATCATCCTTTAAATTGTCTATATTTTATCCTTATTAACATTATTGTTATTATAACCACTATTGTTGCTACTATTATCACCATGTTATTATTATTGTTATCATTGTTGAATAATATTACCGTTATTATCATCATTAATATGATCAGTATTCTTATAATTTTCCTTAACATTGTCACCATTACTATTTCTATTATCCTTATCCTCATCATCGTTATTTTCGTTATTGTAATCATCATTATTCATGATCATTACTATCATCATCATCATTATTTATGATCATTACTATTATCATCATTATAACTGTCACTATTTCCATTATAATTATCGTTATTATTACCATTACTATTTGAATTATCATCACAGTGATCATTATCAATATCATTATAATTTATTTTATAGTTATAATACAACTTCCTTTTATAGAAAATCGTGCCACTTCTCAACATAGCTCATTAACATATTGTCAGCATCATATGCTATATATTCACACATATACTTACTGTGGATAATCCCTCTTCTTTGGACCGATGATAGGCAACCCTGCTGCAACCATGGCTATTCTGAATAAGCCCGGAGTGTTATTTACATTATCTGCTGACCTTTGGAACACATACATATA
>BOPN01005615.1:52500-55000 GCA_017312705.2 Penaeus japonicus | reverse complement strand
AATACCTATTGAAGATATAGCAAGAAAAACATCTGGAAAACTGGCCTGTCTCAGACGGATCTCCTGGCAGGGAAACATTATACAAAGTTCAGATCCGCTCCTCTATGGAGTATTCAATGCTTTCGTGGGGGAAGTGCAGCTCAAAACACCTCGACAGACTCCAAGAACGGGCCAAGAGGATCATCAACCACAATAAACCCAGAATAGACAACCTACATAGCCTTCAACATCGCAGAGATGTAAAATAAAAGTGAGTGAGTGAGTGAGTGAGTGAAACAGAGAGGGGGGGGGGGGCAAGAGAGAGATAAAGATGGAGAGAAAGAGATAGATAGATAGATAGATAGATAGATAGATAGATAGATAGAGAGAGAGAGAGAGAGAGAGAGAGAGAGATAAATAATAATGATATTGATAATGATGTTAACAGTAATAATGATAATGAGGTTAATGATAGTTACGATAATGATAATATTGATAGTTATAATGATCATAATGATAATCATGATAATCAGAATGATAATAATGATAAGATGAGGATGATAATGAAGAAAATGATAATCATAAAAAAATGTAATAAAACACAAAATGATATTAACGATAACGGTAAAATTATAACAACTTAGTTCATAATGATGATAACTTTTATCTTCATTCTCACCGTCATTATGAGTTTAGTATCAACACCCTCACTCTCTCCATCATCATCACCATCATCACCATCACCACCATAACCACCACGTTTCGTCATGTATACAACATTACGTAAACATCTTGGTTTTATCAGCAATCAAATCGTTCCAGCAAAATTGCAGTAACATGGAGAGATAATTCAATCTAATGATTTTCAAGTCAAGGAAAGAAGAAAAATAGTTATATAGGAAAAAAGGTACGTTCGTTTTGGCTTTGAATAGGGAGTTTGTGTGCGGCGGGGGGGGGGGGGGGGATTGGGGTAGGTACCACTAGTTGGCGTCTTGGGAGGGGAGGGGGGGGCTGTCTTAGGAGGAGGGGGGGGGGTGCTGTCTTAGGAGGAGGGGGGGGGGTTGCTGTCTTGGAAGGGGGGGGGGAGGGTGCTATCTTGGGAAGGGTTCCCTATGCTCAAAGGTCGATATTAAGGAAGTCATTTACGTCATTAAGTAAATTTCCACATTATCACAGCAGTCCCTCCGAGTTAGGGTCCCAGCAGGTGGATCTGACCTGTCGGCGAGGAGTCAATGCAGGTCATATTGCGCAGGTTAAGGAAGTGGAATGGCGGAAGAGGTCGATTATGTGGTTCTGAAGGTGGTTGGCATGTGGTTGTAAGTGGTTCATGTGCGCTATTTTGGGCATATACTGTGGGATACGTAAAGGAAATGGTATTACTGTTAATGTGGTTGTAGGTAGTCCATGAGCTCCATTTTGTGCACCGTAATGCTGTCTGATGTATTTGTTAGATCGCGATACTCAACTGGGCTATGCTGCCGATATTGTTTCTCTGTAATTCACACTACCATGTAAGTCTAGGCAGTTCATATTACGCAAATTCGATCGTGATGTTCAACATGGCTCTGTACCGGACGCTGTATCGCTGTGAATCACATTTCCATTCATCATAGTACCTAATGTCCGTTCTATTAGCGTAGGTCATGGTGACGATCTCATGATAAAGTAGATACGGACGAGAAATGATCAGATCAGGTCCCATACTTTGGAAGTAATAGATTCTGGTCAGTGAGACTAATGAAATGAATCGTTTTAGCTGTCGTGGCTTACTGATCTTTCCTTTTTCTTTTGCTTGTTTTCTTGTCTGTCTGTTTGTATTTCTGTTTGTCTGACTGTCTGTCTGTCTGCTTGTCTTTCACCCTCCCTCATTTTCTCTCTCTTTCTGCCTGTCTCTTTCTCTCTTCCTCTATCTCTTCTCTCTCTCTCTCTCTCTCTCTCTCTCTCTCTCTCTCCTTTATTCTCGTCCCCCTCTCCCTCCCACCGTTATTTTCGCCCACCCTCTCTCTCCTTCTCCCTTACCTTTCCCTTGCCCTTCCCCCCTCTCACTTCCACTCCTATCACTCAGCCTCCCTCCGTGTTCTCTCTCTCTCTCTGCCTCTTTCTCTCTTACTCTTCCTCTCTCTCTTACTCTGGTTCTCTCTCTCTCTCCCTCCCTCCCTCTCTCTCATATTTCGAGGTGGAGGTCGTCGCAAGATGACTCACTTTGCTCTCTCTGTGTGAAAGGTGATTGTACTTTATGGTCCGCGGAGGTTGCATGACTGGAAGAGCCCGGAGGAACGGAGGAACTGGCTCAGGTATTCCGAAGGAGACGGAGGAAGGGGGCGAAGGAGGGAGGTAAGAGGGAGGGAGGGAGGGAGGAAGGGGGGGTGAAGGAGGGAGGAAGGGGGGGTGAAGGAGGGAGGAGAGGGAAGAAAGGGGGGAAGGGGGGAAGAAAGGGGGGTGAAGGAGGGAGGAAGGGGGGGAGGGAGGGAGGAAAGGGGGGAGGGAGGGGGGAAGTTGGGATTGAGGGAAAGGTAGAAGG
>BOPN01005615.1:47500-50000 GCA_017312705.2 Penaeus japonicus | reverse complement strand
TCCTCAGGGACCCTTCCGTAGACTCCTCAAAGGCAAGGCCCTAAACAGAGTGAGACAGGCTCGATAAGGATGTCTGGAAGAAATCGCTGAGTGTGTCCCTCGGTTTGTTAGGCGAACGCCAAGGATCGGAGGGTGTCCTGAGAGATCCTACAAGGCTTTGATTTTTTTTTCTTTTTTTTTGGGGAGGGGGGAAGGGGAGAGGGATGGGGAGGTTATTCGATGTATTGATTTGAGTTTGATTTTTTTAAGAAATAGTGTTATGATTGTTTTTTGTTTTTTTGTATTGGGTTTTGTTTTTTGATTTTCGGGAAATAGAGGTAGATGGTGGTTCTTTTAGTATATTTTTTAGGGGGTTAGGTTATTCGATATATTGATTTTGAATTTGATTTCGATGATTTTATGGGTATTGTTTTTTATTCGGTTTATTTTTTTTTAAGGATTTTTAGGTTAATGTTACTGTTAGTACAGTTTAGTTTCTCAATGAAAGGAATTTCAAGGGAGAAATCGCTATTCCTGTATTTTCTGTTTTTTTCCCCTGAATTTTTTTATTTATTTATTTATTATTATTTTTTAGATAGGCCCATCTCAAGTTCAAGTACACTTATCCCAAAGCCTATCCAAATCCAAAAACAATTAAAACAAAACACGCTCAAAGCACACACCAAAAAAAAAAGAGAAAAAAAAAAGAAAAATCATGTTCCTAACCTAACCGAACCGAAGTTGAAGCACGCATGTGATTGGTCGGATATGAATGACGTCACGAGAATAATGGGCGGGGCATCGGGTGTCATGGCCGCCATAGCTCAGTTCTGGTATTTATTTTAGTTCATTTTCCACTCCCTCTGTATCATGGATTGTTTAAATTTTTTAAGCGATGTCTCGTAGAATTGATTAGTCTTAGAATAGGTTCGTATGAGTTCTCGTTCGTTTTATTTGGTTACTGTAAATAACCAAATAATGATAATCAGGAAACATAGTAGTGTTCCGTGGGTAAAAAAACGGTCGTAAAAAATATTATTGCATTGTTTGTTATGGTGGGTTTACGATAGCATTGTATTGAGGTGTGTTTTGGGGTTTATGTGAATAGTTGAATTCCTTTTTATCTTTTTTTTATCTAGATATGTTTTATCTTTTTTGTTATCATCAGTGATTAAACTTTTTCTCGAGGAATGAACAAACCAACACTGCTTATGACTCATGTCTTACGGTGTACACACGTAAACAAACAACATAGACAACACCGAAAATGAACATACTGTACAACGACAATAATCGGCTGCCCTACCCACATACCCACATACCCACATGCAAACATACAAACATACATACCCAGGGTATATCCGCAAGGTCTTTGGGTATGTGTGCCCATATCGACGCAACATTGAATCCGATATGGCTATCTGGATACGGGATCGAACACATATAACATTGCAGACTATGTTGGGCTGAATTTAGATGTTAATTGTTTGTTTGCGGGCGGGGGGGGAGCTAGTAAAGGGTTAGAGGGGGGGAGGGGGATGGGGTGGATGAGATAGAGAGAGACGGAGTAAGAGGGGAAGAGGGAGAGGGAGAGGGAGAGGGAGAGGGAGAGGGAGAGGGAGAGGGAGAGGGAGAGGGAGAGGGAGAGGGAGAGAGAGAGAGAGAGAGAGAGAGAGAGAGAGAGAGAGAGAGAGAGAGAGAGAGAGAGAGAAAGAGAAAGAGAAAGAGAAAGAGAAAGAGAAAGAGAAAGAGAGAGCGAGAGAAAGAAAGAAAGAAACAGACAGAACCAGAGAAATAGAGACAGAGAGAGATGTTGAGAAGGTGAAGAAGGAGGAAGGGGTGAAGTGAGAAAAGAATACCTTGTTTATTTACGGACGAGGTGGGGGATCTTGGTTGGGTGGGGGTGGGGGGGAGGGGAGGGAAGGGGAGGGAAGGGTCACGTGTTTACGGAATAGAAGACGAGGAAAAGGAAGGAAGAGGAAGTGGGAAGGAAGATTAGAAGAAGGAGCGAAAGAATAATTGATTATGGTACCGATGAAACAAGATGATAGTTGCCAACTATGGATTGTGGTACTAACTGTCATAATGCTAGTAGTTATTGTAAGTATAATAGTGATAATGATAATGATAGCATTAATGATAATGAGGATGATAATGATGGTAATAGTGATAAGGATGATTGTGATGATAAAAACATGATAATGATGATGAAAAAATATAATAATGATGAGAATAGTGATAATGATAATGATAATAATGGTAATAATAGTGACGGTGATAATAATAATGAATGTCGCAATAATAACAGTGATGATAACAATGATCTAGTATTAAAAAATGTAACGATGATGACGAACAACAACAAAAACAACAGCAGCAGTAATGATAGTAATAGTGATGATGATAATAGTGATACTACCACTACTACTTCTACTATTACTACTACTGCTACTACTGCTGCTACTACTACTTCTACTACTGCTACTACGACTGCTACTGTTACTACTACTACTACTGCTAC
>BOPN01005615.1:12500-27500 GCA_017312705.2 Penaeus japonicus | reverse complement strand
TTAACATCTATGTGAGTATTACCGACCTATCTTTATATTTGTGTTTCTCGTAATTTTCCCTCTTTTGTTCTACATTCTTCCATTTTCGGAATGTGATAAGATAGTTTTGATAAAAAGGGTCTAATAAAAGACGCATCCGGGGTTGTATTCTGTGCAAGATGCACAAAGATACAGACTTGTATGTATCATATATATATACATGTATATATATATATATATATATATATATATATATATATATATATATATATGTATATATATATATAAATACATACATATATATATATATATATATATATATATATATATATATATATATATATATATATATATAAATATATATATATTTATATATATATATTTATATATATATATATATATATATATATATATATATATATAGAGAGAGAGAGAGAGAGGGAGGGAGGGAGAGAGAGAGAGAGAGAGAGAGAGAGAGAGAGAGAAATGAGAGAAAGGGAAAGGGAGAGAGAGAAGGGGGGGAGGGAGAGAGAGATGGGGGGGGGGAGGGAGCGAAAGAGAAAGAGAAGGAGAGAGGGAGAGAGAGAGATAGAGAGAGGGGGTATAGGGAGTGAGAGAGAGAGAGAGAGAAAGAATGTTGTTTTCACTCTATCCCTCTCTTCCAGATGTTTTGATTTTAAAGAAACTAAAACTGCCTCGGTTTAGTTTTCGTAGAATTGACTTTATTCGTTATCCAGAGCCTTTCTTTCTTCCTCTTCTTTAAGGGTGTTATGTTTGCCTTTCTGACTTCCTTAAGGGTTTCGAAAAAAGTTAGGCCAATTATGATGGTTTAAGACACTTGCGCCTTTTATTTACCTCACAATTTTGTTCGTGTGTTTGTTTGTTTTCTTTTCTTTTCTTTTTTCTTTCTTTCTTTGCATTTCTCTGTCCCGGTTTCTTGTTATTGTGTTTTATCTTGTTTTATTTTTTTCTAATGATTGTATTTGTTTTCTATTTTCCAATCATTGCTAAATCTTCCAGTCATTACAAATATTTATTTTATTTCAAATAATTGAAATCTTCCATTTTCTAATTATCAGAATTGTTTTTGTTTTTCCATTACTATCATCATTCTTACCTTATTTAACGGAGACGTGAAAAACATTAATCGGTAAATTTGTTGTTTCTTATTTAGACTCGTCAATAATTCACGCGTTTCGCTTTTTGTACAAGAACATTTACTATCTACAAGAGGTCTCGAAGTTGTCGTAGGGTTGAAAACGGCGAATCTGTTATTTCTTCCTTTTTTTCTTTCTTTGGAAATATTTCGGGTGACACGACGAGGTCTTTGTGTCGTTTCGTGTTGGTTAAGGAGTCGTTTTTTTCGTTTTCCTGACTAACGGAGGTTGTATATATAGATATATACCAAAGTCGGAATCAGGAATTTGAGGGGTAATGTGGCAATTGAAGTCACACTTACTTTGGTACATCTCATTCTGGTGGAAGATTCTATTTTGATAAACTTTTTGGATACGTGTGTATGGATATACACGCTGGGGGTGGGGTGGGGGGGGGCTGGATTCTCAAAATGAAATAGGTATGTAACAAATACGGGTTCGTAAGAACTCCTCTTTTAATAGTATTGGAATGATTTATATATAATAATCATTGGCAACATTAATCATTACCATAGCCTGAGGTCTGGGCAGGGGATACGGGAGGGAGGGAGGGGGAAGGGGGAGGGGGTTGCTAGCAACTCCCCCTCCCACCCCCTCCCACCCCTCCCAACCCCCTCCCCTTCACAACCCCATCGGCGGGAGTACAGCGTCCATCTTACATGCTAACAATATCAATAACTTAATCAATAAATTAAGCTTCTGTAATGACCTGCCGACCGGGTTAACAACATTGTATCACCATCGAGAGAGCGCCCGCCCGCGACCTGTCTCTGCGACCTGGGAGAGGCCAGGTCACGGGGCGGGTGAGGTCCCCAACGGCCCTCTAACGCCAGCTGGTTGTCTGACAGCCAGCTGGGTCTGCGACATCAAACGACCAATGAAAAGAAAGAAAAGAAAAGAAAGGTCGTACAGAAAGCATGCGGAAAAAAGTCGCATACGGTAATCATTCTTGTATTTCTACAAGGTTGCATTCTACTACAAAAACATGATAAGAAATATATTACAACTTCGACAGCTTGGTATAAGCTTACCGATGCACACTATATATATATATTCATATATATATTCATATACCTTTTTTTTATTTCGTTTTTGTCAAAATCATTTTTCGAAATCATCATCCTATTAAGTGTAGAAAAACGTCTTTGGTACCGAAGGGGGGCTTCTCAGGGCTACTGACGGGAGCGGCGGCCCCCTGGCGCTGGCAGCGCTGGGTCGGCCGGGAGGGATCCCCTGGGACTCCTAGGACTCTTTGAGGACCTTTGGGTCGCCCTTGAAGGATATCCGGCTCGCCCTCAGAGGTCTTTTAGGGTCGCCCTCAAAGGACTCCCGGCCTTGACTAGCAACGTGCACTGACCCAGGCCCGAGCACGCAATCCTTTAGGGGGGAGGGGGGGCAGCCAGGGAAGGGGGTATCACAGTCAGGACGGCCGCCTGTTGGGGGGGGGGGGGTATGGGAGAGATTAGGATAGGGGAAGGGGGAGGGGGCGGCCTTGTGGTAGGGGAGGGGGTAGGAAGGATGGGGGGAAACATCAACACGTGACTCGTCGTGCATCTGTATGTGTGCAGTGGCGGGAGGGAAGGGCTGGAGGGGGTCTGGCGAGCACCTGCTACGTCGGGAGTATTGAATGGGGGGGGGGAGGGGGGATAACACCTGATATAGTTGACCAAACACAAGTCGCAATTGACTCACACCGGAATAATAACAATAAGTATGCAGGAAAACGGACAAAAATCTCATTGCAATCAAGATTCTCTTTGTTTTATATAGTTTCTTAAATACAAATATACCTTAGATATAATGTATGTCTATATGTATATCACCTTTTTAATAAATATATATAAATATCCCCAGGTTTCACTCGGCCGACGGCAGCGCCCACGCCCCGCCGACGCCTCCCGAACGAGTAACAAAGCGGACAGCGGGGGCGTCCGAGTAACAACCGATGCCTGGCGCCCGCGGTGGCCACGGGCGCGGCGGGCCAGCAACACGAACAACGTGGCCTTCCGTGGCCCGGCGAGAGGGAGAGAGAGAGACGCCGCACTGGCACTCCTCGCGGGGGCCTCGCCGGCGCTCCAGGTGGCACTCCAGGTGGCACTCCAGGTGGCACTCTTGCGGCTATCGCTGTGGCTTCAGCTGGTCCCAAAGCCCCAGTCGCTTGCATGGGCTGGGGCTACAAGTGCATGTTCGAGCTCGTCACAGACATGCAACTGGGGTCCTATAACGTGTCGGCGTTGGAGAGCGAGGAGGACTCCGGGTGGAGCAGCTCCTTGTACAGCTCCGACTGCAGGAAGCGGATGTAGGCGTCCGACTCCATCAGCGCCTGCACTCTCTTCTGCGCGGCGTCGAAGATGTACTTGTCAGGGCACTCGAGATTCTTGGCGATCTGGGCGCGCGTGGCGGGGTCCAAGTTGATCTGCGGAAGAAGGGAGATCCAGGTGAGACAAAGGATTCATCAGATTGAAAAGGATATTAAAATGTATAACGTCAATCGTCGCATTCATCACCAGCACACTTCCACACCACGACGTGCGCGCACAACCATCCTCATCACAAAGGACACGTTCCTCACATGAGCACAATAAACGACCTCCTTCGACGAAGCCAAAAGTCATCAAAGAAACCAGCGAAACTAATTAGCAAAAAACAAACAAACAAAAAAAGAAAGAAACGAAACGAGTAAATTAAATAACGGAATATAACAAACGAAATCAAATAAAAGTGAAATGAACAATTGAAATAACAGTTCATGCCTGGATCTCGACCAAATCTCTCCCGTGAACCCGGCTTTCCCCTTTGACCTTTACTGAAAGACCGTCCCTCCCCGCTCCCCCTCCCCTTCCTCCCCCACGCGCTTTCCTATCCTCTGCCTCTCTTCCAGGTAGCTTAAAGGTTATAGCTTCATCCCAGCGCCTGGGAAACTTAACACAAGAGAGACTGTACATTGACAGCTGCGAAGATGTTGAAAGACAATTTGTATACTTAATTGCAACTCTTTATCTATCTGCTGTTTGCCGCATTGCAAAGAAACAAAGTAAAGTGCTGATATCATGCATGCTTATTCTCTGCTTTAAAAAATGTGCAAGATGAAGAGAATGGCAGACCTTGCAGATGCTAAAAAAGTGTTTAATTTTTTCGTTTTATTTTGTTCATTCATTTTGTTGTATTCGTTTTCAAACCGGATTCATATGGAAGAGAAATGCCGACTTGGTGATTGAGTTCCCCTCCCCCAGGCGGTCTTAACAGCGTGTGGGTGGAACGAGAGAGAGAGAGAGAGAGAGAGAGAGAGAGAGAGAGAGAGAGAGAGAGAGAGAGAGAGAGAGAGAGAGAGAGAGAGAGAGAGAGAGAGAGAGAGAGAGAGAGAGAGAGAGAGAGAGAGAGAGAGAAGAGAGAGAGAAGAAGAAAACAGTACGAAATGTAAGAGAAGAGAATGCCAGATTCTTCAATGTCATGACCAATTGCATCATAGGTTTCTGTCTCTAGGAGCTTGCATGATCGGTCTCAAACGAACAAATAAAACAAACAGATATAAACATACAAATAGACTTACAAGTAACACCACAACTGTCATATACGATGGCGATGTAACATCATAAATACAATGAGAAGGAGACATAGTTCACGTTGGATCTAGAACGCCACTCTTGCTCTCTCTCTCTCTCTCTCTCTCTCTCTTTGTCTCTTTATTCCGCTTCGTTTCCTTTGTTACTTAACCCCCTTCTCCCTCTAACCCCCCACCCCCAACCTCCCTCCCGCCCACCTTCCCTCGTTCGCATCCAATTTCATGCTCTTCTTGCTCCCCTCTCTAACTACCCTCCCCCCTCCCTTCCCTATCCTTCCTCTCCTCTCTCCCCACCTCCCCCTCTTTCTACTTCCAACCGCCCACCCTCCCTCCCCGTCTCTCTCTCTCCTACAGCGGAGCATCCCACCTCTTGCTCTCGGTTGCCATAGCGACGCAGCATCCGCTTCCAGCTTCCAGTATTCATCGATCCAAAGCTAACAAGAGCCGAGGGAGATACCCCAGTGCCTTTCGGAGGGGGAGGGGGGAAGGGTAGCAATAGGGATTACGAAAAAAGGGTTAAGGGAGATGAGGAAGAGGAGGAGGAAGCTAAGAAGGAGGAGGAGGGGAAGGAGGAGAAGGAAGGGAAGAAGGAAGAGGAAGGGAAAAAAAGAGGAGGAAGGGAAGCAGGAAGAGGAAGGGAAGAAAGATGAGGAAGAGAGGAAGGAGGGGGAAGGGAGAAAAGAGAAAGGAGGTAGAGGAAGGGGAGAAAAGAGAAAACAGGAAGAAAGAGTTTGAAAGAATGTGACAACAAGAAATACGGATAAGAATTGAACTACAGAGAGTGTGACTATGCAGATGGTCCTGTATCTCAATCAAACTTTTCGCCACGAGTCGCCGGGGCTGCTTGAAATCCCACACATCTCCACCGAAAAGGAATGATCAGAAGCCTCCCGTTAGTCACGCCGGCACCTCATCTTTCCCGGCATCTTCAGACCACGAATTGCGACAGCTAAGCGAAAGAAGTGACTCAAGAAACCGCTCGCTGATTCACGAGTCGTTTGGCCTTTTCTTCACGGCCACAGCGAGGTGTATTCCCTTTTTTTTCTTTTTTTTTGAGGTCACTGAATCAGAGGGACATTCTGGGTGTGATTCAATGCACATTCATGGATGCGCACACGCACTAAAACACACACACATTGACACTAAACACTGATGCACACCCACGCAGTCTGGCGTCCTCTCTCTCTCTTTCTCTTTCTTTCTCTCTCTCTCTCCCTCTCTCTTTCTCTTTCTCTTTCTCTCTCTCTCTCTCTCTTTTCTCTGCTTCTGAGATTCGAACCTTCTTTCTCGGGTTCGAATCATCCGAAACAGCTCGGAAAAAGTGTTCACACTTTCGAAACCACTGATCGGAAGAGCCACGTGATCAGTTAAAAAAAAGGTGTTTTGACAAATAAGAACCTTTTACGAACCATTTAAGAAAACACGCGACCAAACAGGCCATGACATGAATCAGGGGACTCTTCCAAACACAGCAAACAGGTGACAGGTAAGACAACTCACCTCCTTAGGCGCCTGAACTGCGACGTAATCCGAATGGATCTTGAAGGCTTTCGAAGACATCTTAGCGCTACGGGTCTTCTTGAAATCCTCGACGGCCATCCAGAATTCGACGTTCTCTTCGCTAAATTCCCTCTGGAGGAAAGCCTTGAACAACGCCTGTCCGTCTGGGGAAGAAAGGAGAAGAAAAAATTAATAATTGAAAGAAAGTAACGAAAATAATAATTGAAGGGGAAAATGTGAGGGTTAGACTAGTTTTGAAGACAACGAGAGGAACACAAAATGAGTAAGATAAACTCGATGGAGGCCAATTACTTAAAGTCTAATCTAAGAAGATGACGTAGTAAGCTATGCATTTATGCATGAATGAAAATGGAGATGCAATGAATGAGTTGCCAAGTCCTGCTTTTGTAAATGTCACTCTACGCTGATCCTTGAGCCAGACCCAGCCGCGTGACGTCACGGTTGTCACACGCTACATCACGCCACCCCCTCCCCTCCCTCTCCCCCCTCTAAGCTGACAGGTGGATGACACTCACTATCTTGCCATTCGCTAAGGACTGAATTTTTACGTTCAAATTCTAGATGAGAAATGTCTCTCCTTCTCTCCTCTCTCTCTCTCTCTCTCTCTCTCTCTCTCTCTCTCTCTCTCTCTCTCTCTCTCTCTCTCCTATGACAAATGCCCAAATATTTAGGCCTTTCCGAAAGCGGAACAGGTGAGCATGTTTACACAATTAGAGGATGCTGGCTGAAGCACTGTATTCATTAGTGCTTTAAAATTCACCTGGTTATTTCTGTCTATCTGTCTGTCTCCCCCCCCCTCTATCTCTATTGAAGGGAAGGTTTAGCTATAGAAGAGAAAACAGGCAGGAGAAGAAATATGAGAAATATATCGAAAGATGTAAAGGATATATGAATGCAAAGATATGTTGATGAAAGTGAGAGAGAGAGAGAGAGAGAGAGAGAGAGAGAGAGAGAGAGAGAGAGAGAGAGAGAGAGAGAGAGAGAGAGAGAGAGAGAGAGAAGAAATAGCCTAAGAATAAGAAAAAAAATCTAAAAATTATATAAAGACTTCGCGTCCTTGTAATCCCCCCCCCCTACGCCTCCCACTAACCACACCACACACGAGAATCTATATCCGTACACACATACAAACACGTACATGTAGACACGAGATATTTCGAGCACTCGAGGCGCTGAAAAAAGCTAGCTTGGCACTGGCACTGGCACAACACCCCACACGAGCTCCTATTCCCAGCCTACCTCGGGCCTTCGGCTTCTGTATCTCCCGTGTTGCCAAGGTGGCTGCTTATTGCACCAATCAAGAGCCTGTTTAGGTCTTCTTTTTAATCAATCTTGCAATTTTGATCCAGTCCCTAACTATCCGTCGATCTTAATCTATTAACATTTTTTCATATATATTTTCTCTATGTTCCTTTTTAAAAAAATATTTTATATGAATTATTTCTTAAACAAAGGAGGATAATAATCAATATGCCTATAATATCAAAGCCAGCTACACACGGCAACAACAGGACAGACTTATGTAAAAGACACCTTCCCCCCCCTCCCCCTATACTCGCTCTACCCTTCTCTCCCCTCCCTTACTCCCCCCCTTCTTTTCCCCTACATTCCTCGTCGCCAGATTTCTCTCTCGTGCAAATGCAACGCCTCGCAACATTTCTGCAACGCACCTCCTCCGTTTGGCATGTTGGCGAGAGATCAAAGAATGCGTAGAAGGTTGGGATTCCTGTCATCGCACAGCTGGGGAGACAACCAAAAATATACCTTGCAAGAACCCATAAGCTATTCCTTTCTCTCTCTCTCTCTCCTTATTCTTCCCTCTCTCTTGTTTCTCCTTTCGCCCTGCTCATTTTACGCCCTCAAGACGCAACCGACGTCAAAGTGCATGAACTAACGCCATGCACTGAGCCCCTGTGCATGGTGATGGTGGAGGTCATGTCTGGTGATGACGCGCCTCTGTCTTGCATCCTGGTGGAGCTGACCACAAGAAACTAGAGTGTGTGGGCTGAGGGATGCACACACACACACACACACACACACACTCTCTCTCTCTCTCTCTCTCTCTCTCTTTCTCTCACGCAACAACACATAAAGATACTATTCCGCCCAACAAAGAGAACGCGATCGCAAAAATAACGAAACGGGGCCAGAGAAACGGGAAGAGGAAATGTTCCGCACGCAAAACAATACCGGATCATGAACCCCCGTGGGAACGCACGAAAGGCCACCCGTCACAAACATACGCACGCACACTCACATACATACACACCCTTCCCGACGCATACACACAAACAACCGAATCGTATCCAATCTACCAACTTCAACCTTAATCCTTGACAAGATGACCCCCCCCCCTCTCTCTCTCTCTCTCTCTCTCATCACTGACATGTCGATGCGGTTTTCATTCCCTTCCGAGAGGCTGGTAGGGGGATGTTGACTTGGACAGCAAGGTAATGGCGGCAACTCCACCCCTTTAAGGACTCTCGAGTATGGCATTGTAAGGTGGACACGTGTAAGTCCTTCGGCGCTGCTGCAGAAGGCATGACAAAGGGAACAACAAGAGGGGTCTTTTTATAGTCTTCTTTCTCTCTCTCCCTCTCTTTCTCGTTATCTGCTACTTAGAGTCATTATCTCTAGCTTTCTTGCCTCATTCTTCTTACCTTTCTGACTATGTCTCTCCTCTCTATCTACCTTCTATCACCCCCTTTCTTCTCCTCTACCTAATTATCTACAATCTTATGTAGCCATAAAACCCCGGGGGAATCCTAACTGACGTAAACACAGCCACAGCATCAACAGTGAAAACCCCATAACAAAGAGCTCGGGAAGTGACGTTGTGTTCCTATCATGCTACAAACCTTCCATGTGTTTTTCCCTCTTTGTTTCCCTTCTGGACGAGTGGGGATGTGTGTGTGTGTGGGGGGGGGGGGTTGTGTACAGCGAGTGGCGTTGATGTGAGGTTTGTGATTTTGTGTGTGTGTGTGTTTGTGTGTGTTTTACTATGTAATTGGTAAATGTCTCGGTCTCTCTCTCTCTCTCTCTCTCTTATCCCATGCCCATGAGGTCATACTTATGTTTATGACGGACGGATGTTGCAGCCCATGTTGATCCCTCTTAGCCATGTTGATTGCATTAATGGCCGCCCGATTGATGACATAACCAACGATTTGCAAAGGAAGGATAAGACTCTTTTACTTCCCTCTTCCAACCACTCTTCCCCCCTTCCCCCCTTCCCCCCCTCCCCCCCTCCGCATGTGAGTAATAGCAACGCCCTTGGGGGGGGAGGGAGGGAGGGGCGAGGGGGAAGTCACCACAAGTCCTTGGCGAGGGGTTTGTTCCGGGGAGGGTGAAGGAAAGGGCGAGGCAGGGGTAGGGGGAGAGGGGGAGAGGGGATGAGGGGGTAGGGGGGAAGGGGTGTGGCCTAGAGTGACTGCCCTTTGACCTCGTGTGCCGTGTGGGAGCTCTGACGTCACGCGCAAGCTCGCAGGCAAATCCTGGTAAGGAAGTTGTCGCACTGGTTTTTGGGGTGTGTGGGGGGGGGAGGGGGGGTGGCACATGGCGTATAATGAAGGCGTTGATGAGAGATAGAAAAAGAGAATGGGGACAGGATGCGAGAGAGAGAGAGAGCTAGATAGATAGATAGATAGATAGAGAGAGAGATAGAGAGATGAGCATAAAGATAGAGACATAGACACATAGATAGAGAAAGAGAGAGAACAAGTAAGAAAGAAAGTAGAAAGAGAGATAGAGATAAAAAGGGATAAAAAAAAGAAAGATCGAGAGAGCAAAATCGAAAACGAAAATAAGCAAATAAACCTCACAAAGGAAGGAAGCACCGATAAGTAAACATTACAAAAGCAATTGCAAGAAATGGCACAGCAGCGCGTCAATTAACTCAACCGGAAGTACGTCATTATACCCTAATTTATGTGATTATTCTCACGCACAATACAGGCGCATGGAAAGAATTTTTCAACATTCTATAAAAAAGTTATGATATTCATATATCTACATCATGTATATTCACTTCATTTACAACAAAAAGATCAAAAATTCTTTCCATGTTGCCCAAAAGAAAGAAAAAAAAATCCATCCAGAAAGCCAGACACTTACATTTGGAAGCCATGAGATTATGGAAGCTCTCAGCCCAACTCTGTGCTTCTTCTGGCTGGGGTCTGACGCTGCACTGGGTCTCTCCTCGGCGCCTCAACCAACCCAGGCGAAGGCGCATGTCACTTCTGCAGGAGAGAGAGAGAGAGAAATGAGAGGTGAGTTGAGGTGATAAACGTGATAAAAGAAATGGATAAAGGAAAGGGCAGTGAGGAGGAGGGAGAGAGATCGAGGTGAGTTTTATGTCTGTTGAAGGAGTGTTCAGTTAAAGGAAAATTTGATAATGGAGGCAATAATGATAATAGTAATTACAGTAATGATGATAAGGATGATTACATTCACAATAACAATAATACTGATAATGTTAATAATGATGATAATAATGACAATAATAATGATAACAACAATAATAATGCTTATAATGTTAATAAAGATAACAAAATAAAACCATATTGCGTAACCGGACACGATAAAAAGTAAATTAACACGCATTTCCTATCTGTATACGAAAACAAGAGAAAAATATCGTTCTTATTTTGATATCTATCATGTCATTATTGTGGGCTTAATGTCACAGAGATAAACACGATTTAGATACGGGATGTGTGTGTTTGTTAACAGGGGAAGAAGGGGGGGGGCATGGGAGAGGGAGAGGGAGAGGGGGAAGGATAAAGAGGAAGGGGGGAAGGGCATAGGAGAGGGGGGGGGGCGGGTAGGAGGTAAGGGACAAAGGAGAAGGTGTGGGTAGGAGGTAAGGGATAAGGGAGAGGGAGGGTAGGAGGTAAGGGATAGGGGAGAGGAGGATGGGGGTAGGGGTAGGGGTGAGGGAGAGGGGCTGGGGGGGGTAGGGGATAGGAGGAGCTTCCGGTGATAAGGAGCCAAGTCCCGGATGATGCGGTAAGTGTGCCCGGTGTCTGATACTGATATTGTGTCGCGACGCAGACAGATAGTTACGAGCGTGGAGATAGATAGATGAATAGAGAGATAGAGGTAAAGATAGATAGAAAAATAGATAGATAGAAAGAGACAAATGGAGAGAGAGATTGAGAGAGAGAGAACAAGAGAGGGGAAAAGAAAAAGAAAAGAAAGAGAGAGAGAGAGAGAGAGAGAGAGAGAGAGAAAGAAAGAGAAAGAGAAAGAGAGAGAGAGAGAGAGAGAGAGAAAGAGAAAGAGAGAGAGAGGGAGCTAAAGAGAAAGAGAGAAAGAAAGAGAAAGAGAAAGAGAGAACGGGGACGCACGCGTAATGCGAATAAAATGTGTGGAAAGTGAGACACAAAAGAACAGGTTCCGGGTGAACATACCCCCTCACCCCCTCACCCCCCCCTCCCATGCGACCCCCTTGCTCTCTTGAGATGTGATTCCCAGCTGGAGGAGGAGGAGGAGGAGGAGGAGGAGGAGGGGGGAGGGGAAGAGGAGAAGAGGAGAAGGAGGAGAAGGAGGAGGAGGAAGGGGAGGAAGAGGAGGAGAAAGGTAAAGATAAAGAATACAAAAGTCAAGATAGAAGAAGATGAAGAAGAAAAGAAAAGAAAAAAAAAACGAAAAAAAAACTCTTGTCGTTTTTCTTTCTTTCTGTCTTTCATTCCTCTCCTCCTCCTTGCCCTCTTCCGCTAATCTTTGAAAAGACGCCGGACGCTTTGTGGTTGTCATTTGTCGGTTGTGATCACGTGACCAGATATGCCACGGAGAGAGAATATATTTTGTACTTGCTTAATTTGCTTATCTATTATCTCTGATTTGGAATGATATTCGTAATTAAAAGTATATATTTATATATATATTTTCTTAATGTCATAAAGGGAAACTAAATCTAAGTTTATAAGTTTATTTGAATATTGCGTCTTTGAATATTCATGTGAGCGTGTGATCCTAAGTGACCGTTTATTTTTTATTTTATTTTATGAAAATAGATCGATGAATGATCATATTCATTTTTTATCGTCCGTAGAAAAGAAAGCGCCCGAAAAGGGGGGGGGGGAGTGTCCGGCACGGGAATTTCACTTTCTCGGATCCCCCTCCCTCCCCCCTCCCCCCTTCCCCCTTCTCCCCCTCCTTTCGCTGGGTGCAACTCCTCGATCTAACATTTTTTTCTCAATTTGCAAACGAGAATAACCGGGTATGAAGTGATCATAATCTCTAAAACAAATAAAAATAAAAGAAAATGTCCCAAACAATTAAAAACAACAAAAACAATGAGGAAGATCTGAGCGATGCAAAGAGGAATCGGTCACCGAACGAAGCTCGTACTGAGGGAGTGACACAGCTGTAGCGCGTGACGTCAGCATGACGTCACGGCGACCGCTTAAAAAAAACGGTCCACGGCTTGGCGGTCTCGTTGAAGCAGACCATAATGGCCACTATGACCTCTCCTCATTCCCAGGGTGATTGTGGTGAGGTTGTGGTTCAGATTTTTTTCGGTTTATTAATATTATGAGCTTGTATACTTGTGATATGTTTTCTGTCTCGTGGTTGCTCCTCTCTCTCTCTCTCTCTCTCTCTCTCTCTCTCTCTCTCTCTCTCTCTCTCTCTCTCTCTCTCTCTCTCTCTCTCTCTCTCTCTCGGTACATTTACAGTGGTTCTGAAAGTGATTACTATCACATATATACAATACTGTTTTCTGCCCGCGTCAACTATCCTTTCTACCTGAAACATGTTCATAAAAAAAGAAAAAAGAAACACACACACGCATAAAGCAACAATGAAAACAATGGGCGTGCAAAGTGACCGTAAAGCAAAACCATATATAAGTATAGGTATAGTACGTGCGTCATTCAACCCTCAGACCACCTGCACACACACACATACACACACACACACACACACACACACATATACACACGCAACTACATATGCACACAAGCTGACGTCAAAGGACACTTGCTAGACCGTATAATGGCTAACATTAATAAGTCTAAAAGGGCGAGAAATTAACTGACCGCTTAAAATAGCCTCCAGGTAACCTCACGTGTCAAAATTCAGGTTATCACTCTATTATATATATATATATATATATATATATATATATATATATATATATATATATATATATATATATATATATATATATATATATATATATATCCGTTTTCAAACACACAAACAAACACTTGCAAATACACACAGACCCTTTCCAAACATACATGCCCACAAACAGGCTCTTTCTAAGACCTCTTAGACACTTTCAAAGTCACGTCCACACTTCCTAAGACACACAGACAATTTTAAAACATACACAGACACTTCTCAAGACACACCAGCATTTTCAAAGACATATAGACACATCCAAAGACACAGAGATACATCCAAAGACACAAAGACACATCCAAAGACACAGAGACACACCCAGACACCTCCCCCTCCCCCCTAAAAACACAAGACAAAGTGTCCATTTCTTTACCGTTTGCCGTGCGCGATCGAGTCAGCGATGGCAGAGTTGAGGGACCCCAAGACACTCTTTGTGGCTTTCAGGGACTCCCTTCTGATGTCAGTGGCAATCATGATGCTTCTGAAGTAGTTACTGGTTCTCCTGAACACTTGATTCGACCTCGGAGCTTCTTCTCCTCAGTGACCTGGCGTCGTGCGAGGTCGGTGGGGCCGGACCGGGCGAACTCACGTCGGGTCACGGGGCGGGAGGCGAAAGTACAAAAAAATATGTACGCGGAGCCGATCGATGCTAGAACGTGGGAGGCAAGGTGGGTTTCCGAAGCGTTTTTGTTGCACTGTGCTCTCACAATTCAAGTTCACTAGAGAGTAATTGCTGTCTTTGTGCTGTTAACCCTTTCTTTTCAAATCCTTTAAGAGTGAAATGCCTCGGAGGGTTGATGCAGCAGCAGTAGTAGTTGCCTGTCGTGTGAAGGCGCGTGTTTTAACTGTCGCTTGGTTGGTTCAAAGAAAGCGATAATTTCCCTTCACGATGTCTTGCTGTGTTGATTTTCCGTCACACAAACACACTCACAATCCCAAACAATAAGACTGTGGTTGATGTAGCCCTTGGATATAGCGAGCGAGCAGGAGGTATAACCGTGTTGCTTCCTCGGGGCTCAGAGCTGATCTGTGGAGAGCCCCGAGACGCCCCGCTATATATACATGGGCGAGCGCACCCACTTGCTCATGCGTACGGCAATGCTTCTGGTCGAGACGTGGTGGTGGTGATGACAACGGCGGGGGGTGAGAGAGGGGGGGAGCAGAGATGATGATGATGATGATGAAAATGGTGAAAATCAAGGCGTGATGATGGTTAATGACACAGATGGTGATGCCGGTGGTGACAAAGGAGATGTTGAAAACAGAGTGTGATGATGGTGGTGGCTATGCTGAGGAGGGTGGTGATGGTGATAAAGGTGGTGATAGCCAAGTCGATGATGGTGATGATAATGTGGGTGACGATCATAGTTGCAGAGGTACCGGTGGTCATGGGTTGTTGTAGAGTTGTTAATGATAAAGACTAATTTGCAACTAGAATGCTAACGGTAACGCAAAATTTCGCTGTGGTTAGCGGAGGTGTTGAATGACGACGGAATCGCGGCCGTTGCAGAGTTGCAATTTAGGTTGCACGGGTTTGTTGAAGGATTTAGTAACATAGACACGTTTAGTAATCGCTTTTAGTTACAAAACATTAAGTGTGTGACGTGCTTGTTAGTGTGCCTTTACGTAAATATATTCATATATGTTTTT
>BOPN01005614.1:64806-69806 GCA_017312705.2 Penaeus japonicus | reverse complement strand
AGAGAGAGAGAGAGAGAGAGAGAGAGAGAGAGGGGGGGCTGGAGAGAGAGGGGGGGGAGAAAGAGAAAGGGAGAGAAGAGACAAAGAGAAAGAGAAAGAGAGAGAGAAGAGCCAGAAAGAGAGAGAGAGACAGAAGAGACAGAAAGAGAGAGGGAGAGAGAGAGAGAGAGAGAGAGAGAGAGAGAGAGAGAGAGAGAGAGAGAGAGAGAGAGAGAGAGAGAGAGAGAAGAGAGAGAGAGAGAGAGAGAGAGAGAGAGAGAGAGAGAGAGAGAGAGAGAGAAGGAATAAGAAGAGACAGGAGAGAGAGAGAGAGAGAGAGAGAGAGAAGGGAGAAAGGGAGAGGGATAGAGACAGAAAGAGAGAGAGAGAGAGAGAGAGAGACAGAGAGAAAGAGAGAGAGAGAGAGAGAGAGAGAAAGAGAGAGAGAGAGAGAGAGAGAGAGAGAGAGAGAGAGAGAGAGAAGAGACAGAGAGAAAGAGAGAGAGAGAGAGAGAGAGAGAGAGAGAGAGAGAGACAGAGAGAAAGAGAGAGAGAGAGAGAGAGAGAGAGATTGTGGGGAAGAAAAGAGACAAAATTCAAGCCTACACACTACATATACTTCTTTCCTTCCCTAACTATGTCCACCCGACAAGCTTGAGTAGATGAAGGAAGCTAAGGGTGAGTTTAGGAGGTCAGTAAGAGTGAAGTTAATGATGATTTAGTGTGAGGCTGAGGATGAGGAGGTGCCGGAGGTGCTTACAAGATATAAAGTGAACAGAAACACACTTCACTGATGATGTAGTTTTATGGTCATTCATTCGTCGCAGGAGAAAAAGAGATCCTTTTCCTTGAAAAAAATTGTGTTATGCGTACATGGGAGAGGGAGAGGGGGAGGAAGAGAAAGAAAGAATGAGAGAAAGAGAGAGAGAGAGAGATAAAGAATTTGAAAGAAAGAGAGTAGGTATAAAAGGAATATTACAAGGTTGGAGAAAGAGAGGGAAAGAGAAAGAGAGAGAGCGAGACAGAGAAAGAGAGGGATAGAGACAGAAGCAAACAGACTGACAGAAAGCCAGGAAGACGGGGAGACTGACACAGGGACAGAGATAAAAAAGAAAGAAAAAATGCCTAGTGTGACAAGACCACCAAGATTTGCAAAAGGAAGCAGCACTCGAGTTGTCACATAAAGGGGAGTTATGATAAGTGTTTCGTAGTTAAGCAATGGCGTCTTGGGTATTGTGTGGTTCTTAAGATAAATTCACTATTCGTAGGCTGTGACGTTAGGCCTAAGTAAACGGAGAGCGGTGCTACAGAATCTTCAGGGATTCTTCGTGTTAAGTAATGTTCCGAATATATATAGCTATGTATTTTTTCCATGATCAAATACTCTCCACTTGTAGATACGGATCACTCATAAAATGCACACCTACCCTCACATGTGCAAGATACACACATACATACAAACAAGACCCATACACAAACATACACAAGCACATAAAGATACACAGCACACACATAAATAAATACACAAAACATATACAAACACACCCACACCCTAAAAAAAAGAAGGAAAAACACACCTACAACGCATACAACCCACATACACACATACCCAAATCCCTCATCTCTCAGACACACACACACACACACACACACACGCATATATATAAACACTTCCTCCCCCTACTTCTATACGTCTTTCAGCATCCCCCTCTCCTTTTACAGACCCCATAGTATTTGCACTCACGTATGACGCCGCGTACCCCCTCCTTCTGTACACAGTTTTCCCCTCGTCCCTTCCTTGGCTTTCGCTTTTTTCTTCGTCTATTCTTTATTCGACTTGGCTTTCGGATAAAGTTATTTTTTCGGTTGGATGTCTCGGTACATAACGTATGTTTATTTTGTGTGTTTGTGTGATTACTGTTTCCATATCGCTCTTAGTTTTCTCTTCATAATCATTCTATCTTATCGATATCAGTATCATTATTATCTATTTTATGATAGCTTATTGGTATGATATTTATTGCAATAATTATACCATGATAATCACGGCCATGGTGATTACCAATATTTATATTATGTTACTATTATCATCAACATCATCATCATCACAACGCTTCAGTCACGATGTTCATTATCTTATATGGCCTCTTTAAGTTGTAACTTATATTTAATAACCCATTTCAGTGTAATATGCTGAACATATCTTTCCTTTACATCATACTTTTTTTTAACAAGCGTTTCCCCCTTTTAACAAACCCGTCATTTTTTCGCTCCTTTTTCGAGCTGTTGATTCCTTTTATGTTTGTTTTTTTTCTCGTCAATTTATTCTTTTGTTTTTATTTTTTTCTCGTCAAAATCCATCTAAAAGTCTTTGCTTTCTATCGCTTTGTTTTTTGTTGTTGTTGTTTTTTATTCTTTTTCCTCTTTTCCTCATCTACATTTCTTTATTCATTACTCTCTATCTCGCTCTCTCTCGCTCTCGCTCTCGCTCCCGCTCTCTCTCTCTCTCTCTCTCTCTCTCTCTCTCTCTCTCTCTCTCTCTCTCTCTCTCTCTCTCTCTCTCTCTCTCTCTCTCTCCCTCTCTCTCTCCTTCCTCTCTTTCTCTCCTTCTTTCCATCCTCCTTCTACTTTTTTCCTCCTTCTCTTTCTCTTACATCCCTACTGTTTCACTACCCTCTTTACTCCTTTTCTTCCTCTCCCTTCTCAATATCATCCCCCAACCCCTTATCTAATAGCTCCGCTTCCTCATTCTCGTCCCTTTTTTCCTCTCTCTCGTCACCCTTCATCCTTCGGCTTTCAATTCCTTCTCTTCCTCTTCTTGTTTCCACGCTTTCGTCCTCTTCTGCCTCATTCTCTTTTTCTTTTTCTTCCAAAATAATTTCCAATGATCTTTGAATATTCCAAGTGTGCAATTTTCCTCCCCCTGTCTCCATGCTTCTTTCTCCAACATTCAAAACAAGATTTATACTCTAATGGCAGAGCTATTATGATAATGATACTTCTACTGCTATTACTACCTATTAATGATGATACTGAGGAAAATGGTGATAACAATATCCATATCGATGATGGAGATGATAATGATGACAAAGATAATAATGGGGATAATAATAATCTTAATGATGATAATCAGGGTGATGATAATGATGATGATGATAATTACAATGATGATAATCATCATTATCATAATAATACTCACAATAACAACACTAATAAACATGATTATGATAAAGATGATAATGATAACAACAATAACACCAGTAATAATGATGTGATGATGATAATAACGGAAATAATAATGATAAAGATAATGATAATCATAATAATGATAGTAATGATAGAGAGATAGAACGTAGAGACTAAATTTCCATATCCTTACCTCACCTTACCCTATATAACCGGCCTTACCCATCCAATCCTACGCCACCCCCACCCCCCACCCCCCACCCCCACATACCAGTCTGGAAAGTCTGGGATATCATTACTTCCAACAATGCAAGGATCTACCACCAAATAACACTCCCCCCCACCCCACCCTCACCCCCCACCTCCACCTAAAATGAAAAGGAAGATGAGGGAGAAAAGATAAGTGGAGGAATAAGAAGCAAAAGAAGAAGAAAAAGGAGAAGAAGAAGAAAGAAGAAGAGGTAAAAAAGAAGACATAGTAGAAGAAGAGGTAAAAGAAGAAAAAAAGATGTTGGAGAAGGAGTGTTAGAAGAAGAAGAAGTAGAAGAAGAGGAAGAAGAAGAGGAGGAGGTAGAAGAAGAAAAAAAAAATAAAGAAAAATAGAAGAAAATTTAAAAAAAACAAGTAGAAGAAGAAGACGAAGAAAAAAAGAAGATTGAGAAGAATAACAAATAGAATGTTGAAGAAGAAGATGAAGAAAAAGAGGAAGAGGAAGAAGAAAGAAGAAGCAGAAGAAGAAAAAGAGGAAGAGGAAGAAGAAAGAAGAAGCAGAAGAAGAAAAAGAAATAGAGCCCTGAGATTTCTGTGTCGACATTCCTGGCATTAAATCCGAGGTGAGGCTGATGCTCCTGCAAAGGATTCGTTTTCCTGTTCCATTTTGGACATTTGCATATGAATCTTGCCCCTCTCACAATCCTTGCCGTGCTCCCTCCTTTCCCTCCCTCCCTCCCTCCCACTCCTAGCTCTATTCCCTCCTCTCCCTCCTGCTTTTCTTGCCTTACACTCTCCATTCCCTCCCTTCCTCCACTCTCCTTGCATTGGCCCCTCCTCTCTCTCCTTCCCTCCTGCTTTTCATACCTTACACCCTCCACTCCCTCCTGCTTTTTTTGCCTTTACTTTCGACTCCCTCCTTCTCTCCTCTCCTTGCTTTGCGTCCCTCCTGCCTCTCCGCTCCCCCAATCCTGCCTTGTTCCCTCCACTCCCTTCCTCCCCCACTCTCTTCCTTACTCCATCCAATCCCTCCGTTCGTCCACTTCCTCCCTCCCTCCTTTTCTCTCTTCTACCCACACTCCCCCCCTCGCTCCCTCCAGTCCCTCCCCCCCTTTACCTTGCTTCCTCCTCTCCCCCCTCCCTCGCTCATTGCCTTACTCCTCCCCTTACTCCTCTCCCTCCTTCTCCTTCTTCCCCTTCCCCTTCCCCTTTCCTTCCTCCTCCTCCCCCTTCCCCTTTCCCTCCTCCTCCCCCTCCTTCCCCTTCCCCTTCCCCATCGGTCAGTGTTCTCATGACAGCGTTCTCAGGTACGCGTTCCTGGGTCAGCCCTCTCCAGTCAGCGTTCCCGGGTCAGCGTTCTCGAATCATTGCTCTCGGATCAGCATTCTCGGGACAGCGTTCTTGGGCTGCCAGTTTCGGGTCAGCGTTCTAGGATCAGCATTCGCGTATCTGTGTTCCCTTGTCAGCGTTCTTGGGTCAGCAGTCTCGGGTCAGTGTTCTCGAGACAGCGTTCTCGGGTCAGCGTTCTCAGGTCAACAGTCTCAGGTCAGCGTTCTCGGGTCAGCGTTCTTGGGTGAGCAGTCTCGGGTCAGCTGGCACGTGTGGACGGAGGAGAAACGGTAGTG
>BOPN01005614.1:20000-31451 GCA_017312705.2 Penaeus japonicus | reverse complement strand
TACCTCCCTTTCTCATTTCCCTCCTCCTTCCCTCCCTTTCCGTCGCCCCCCTCCGCCTCTTCTCTACCTTTCCTAACTTCCTTCCCTCCGTCGCATTCCCCCACCCCCTTTCCTCTGTCCTTTCCCCACCTTCCCTTCCTCCTTGACCCCTCCCTCCCTCCCTCTTTCTTTTTTTCCTTCCTTCCTTCCTTCAGAACTTCCCTCCCTCCTTCCTTCACAATTTCCCTCCGGCCCTCCGTCCGTCCGTTCCTCCCTCCCTCTTTCTTTCTTTCTTTCTTTCTTTCCTTCCTTCAGAACTTCCCTCTGTCCGTTCCTCCCTCCCTCCCTCCGTCCCTCCTTCCCTCCGGCTGCCGGCTAGACGACAACTTTGGGGCGGAGGGGGGGGGGGGGGAGCTGGATCAATAGAACCCGGTCTCTCTCTGCAACACTCACCCACGCCCCAACGTGCGCCCACAAGCAGACCCCCCTCCCCCTCGCCCACCAAATGGAAAAGGTCAGAGTGGAAGTGGAAGACGCGAGCGTGGATGTGGAAGAAGTGGGATAAGATGGTGGGAATGTGGTTGAGGTAGAAGTGGAAGGGAATGTGGATGAGGAGGAATGTGAGTTTGAGGAAACACGTGGAATAAGCAGAAGTGGATAAATCTCCTGATCGATGGATGGACTGATAAAGAGAGTGCGGAGGGAAGAAGAAAGCTGAATCCAGAGATAATTGCCAGCCCCACCAATACCGGCGCCGAAATTGCAGAACAAACTCCATTATCTCATTACCACCACGAACCATTCTTATTCTCCTTCTCACTCCTCCTTCCTCCGCCTCATCCACCTAAACCTCTTCCACCTAGTTCAATTACCTCCCTCACTAGCTCGATCTCTTCATCCACCTCTAGCCCTTTACTTCACCACCACCTGCACCTCCACTACTACTTCTATTTCCATTTCCACTTCCACCTTTACTTCCACCACCACCTCTATCCCAATCCCCATCCTCTCCTCCACCATCAGCTCAATCCTAATCCATTTCCCCTCTTCCACTGCCACTGCCACTGCCACATCCACTACCACCCCTACCCTCCACCTCCATCACCTTGTCCCCCGCACCCCCCCCCCTTCTCTCCCTCCCTACCCACCGTCCCCTCCGAAACCCTCGGCGTCTCCACCTGTTTTGTGCATGACGAACAATACATCTGCCAAGAGGCATAAGAGGAGGATGAGGCATTCTCTTTCAGAGGGGGAAGTCGAGACGTCCTCTTGGAGAAAAGGGGAGGGGATTGGAAGGGAGGGGAGGGGAGGAGGAGGAGGAGGAGTGGTGGAGAAAGGGGGGAGGAGACGGAAGAGGAGGAGGAGAAAGAGAAAGTAGGATGACGATGGACGAGTGAAGATAAAGATAAAGGAGGAAAAGGTGGAGAAGGCGTTGGAGGAGAAAATGGAGGACGACTCGAACACACACACACACACACACACACACACACACACACACACACACACACACACACACACACACACACACACACACACTCACACACACACACACACTCACACACAAGATAAAGATAAAGAGAATCAGAGATAATAGACATAAAGAGAGAGAGAGGGGGGGAAGCAAAAAGATAGATAGACAGAGATAGATAAAGTGATAGAGTGACGGACAATAACAAGAACAGTGAAACAACAAAAGACCCCCCACCCCCCCACTACCCACCCCTGACCATACTCAATATAAGCGACAGACACAGTAACCCCCCGACACACTTCACCCCCCCCCCCCACCCCCCTCTTTCCACCGAGCCAGACACTCCTGTCTAGACGCTAAAGCTGGAACGAAATGGGGGTTTGTTTCATTGCGCCACTCTCGCTGCTGTCCTTGCAACTCGTTTCTCGAAAGAGCGAAAACTTGGCTTAATGGGCAGATAATGAGAGTAACAAGTAAATCAATGCAAGGCGAAAATCAATCACAAAGCTCGGATGTTGGTGCCAAACACGCCGGCGTTCCCCATCCCGCCCAGCCTCTTTAAAACGGCTGTCATCACCATGTATATTTAGATGATATAGACATCACCTAAGTATATGAGTAAAAGGGAAATGCTTACAGCTAATACATTATTCCACTTATAACTGTCGAGTGTCTAAGAGAGGGAAAAGGGAAAAGCTTCCAGAACGTTCTAGAAACATACCGGTTGTAACCGGTTTTCCCGCCGGCGAGGGGGATGCTGAATAGCGAAATGTATGGGGGGTGGGAGGGTTGACCAAGGGGAGGGAGGAGAGAGAGAGAGAGAGGGAGGGGTGAGACAGTCAACCAAAGGGAGAGGGAGAGAAGGGAGAGAAGGTAGAAAGAGGAGAGAAAGGAGAGGGAGAGAGTGAGAGAAGAAGGGAGAGAAAAGAAGGGGAAGGAGGGAGGGAGGGAGCGGAAGGATTAGGGGGAGGGAAAAGGAGAGGGAAAAGGAGAGGGAAAAGGAGAGGGAAAGGGAGAGGGAAAGAGAGAGGGAAAGAGAGAGGGAAAGAGAGAGGGAAAGAGAGAGGGAAAGGAAGAGGGAAAGAGAGAGGGAGGGAGAGAAAAAGAGAGAGAGAGAGGTGGATGCTTATGACACTCCCTCTCTCCAGCGTATTGTACAGGTGCAAAATGCTTGCGAAAACAACTAAGCTTATGCCTTTGTTCCCTTTATGCAATCTCCCATTGCATTTGACAGCTCTTACGTATTCAGTAGGTACACACACACACACACGCGCGAAGTCAAACACACAATCCAAACACGTCGTACAGTCTCACATACACGCATACACGGCGGGGTCTGGGATCGAGGTAGTCAAAGTTATTCTTGGACTCGGGAGTCACAAGTGAAACCTGGCATCTTTCCACGTCAACTGATATATATATAATGTTTTTTTTCGCGTTATCTAATAGAAAAGCGAATTAAGGTGTAATCTATTTTCTGATAACAGACGTGAAACTGGATGTACAAAAGATAAATAAATGTAAGGGGAGCAAATGCAATGTTTATCTTACGCTGAATATCGTTTAGTTTACTGGTTCGCACCTTCATTTGTTTTCCGTTTGCAGGGGGGGGGAGACAACGTACCCCTTCAAAATGAATTCCTAATCGATGCGTAGTCTCCAATGAGACCCCAAAATTGATGAAATAAGCATAACTGTAATGTATATTTTATTTTGGTCTCGTAACATTGGATAAAACAATATGTGATGTGCAATTCCCGTTGTCATTCAAATCGTCATGATTATCACTAAAGTCATGGTAATTATTGCTAGTGATAGTTTGTTAACATTTTCACTCTATTACGACCATTACTACAATTTTCGACATTATAGTTAATAAAAAATCTTGTAACCGGCAAGAGCTTACCAACCTACATTTCTCCGAAAAAAAACGAAACCTCACATGAAATAATTCAATAAATACATTAATTAAAAATAATATATTCTAATTACGACATCAAAGCTTTTTCACTGATCCCCACCCTTGGGCCAAGCCATGGGCTATATCGTCACGCGTCGCCGCCTCTAAACAGCCTGCCCGAAGAGCTCGACTTAGGACGCCATGCCTTCGAAACCTTAAAAGACATATAAGTAAAGTCTACATACGAATGTTACTGTTAGTCAGCTTAATAGCTATAATAACTACGGTCTCAAAATACAGCAATTTTCCCTTTTCCATCGATGTCCCGAGTAACTAGCTATCGGTAACTTGAGTATTTACACAATCGAAGAAAAAGGCAAGATCAATCTTATGTCAAAGAAATTAAAGCCAGTAGTGAATTCAACATGGGTAAGTAACAGCCGATTGAACACCACCCCTCCCCACCCTAACCTACCTATCCTCTCTATCCCAAATAAATAGTAAAGTATCACCCAATTCGAATTTCTAGGAGAGCTCGACCAGTGTGGAAAGAGAGAGAGAGTGCATGCGGCTGTAGAATTGCGGTTGCGGGACCTGCGGCTGCGAGTCAGGTGAGGTAAGGCGATGGACAGGAGGAATTATTGTCCCTTTCCGTCACGTCCGGTCGTCAGCTGATCCCCACGTGGCGGCGTATGCAGGTCTATCGTTCCTGGTTTCTGTCTCTATCGTTGTCTCTCCCTCACGTTCTGTTAATTCCGATTTAGTTTTACGGCCGAGGAGTAAAGGTTCTCGTAACTCAGGAAAAAGAAATCCAAAGGGGAATATTAATTAACCGAAAGTGAGACAGTTACATCGAGCTACTTTCGAATCACATCCACTGGCCTTCGACAGAACCTCATATTGTCTATACTCGCAATTTCATTTTCTTTTTTAAATAACAAAAACAAAAACCTAAACCCATCGTAATCCACAATATAACAAACCAGACAACACAATTTGCATCCCACTTAGCAAAACATGATAAAAAGACCACGACTGAGTGAGCATGTTCGTGTTCCTGTGTGTGCGTGTGCGTGTGCGCGCGCGCGCGTGTGTGTGTGTGTGTGTGTGTGTGTGTGTGTGTGTGTGTGTGTGTGTGTGTGTGTGTGTGTGTGTGTGTGTGTGTGCGCGCGCGTGTTCGTCTTCTAGTGTGTGCGTGTGCGTGTGCGTGTGCGTGTGTATGAGTGCAATCAAAAGAAAGCTAGGTAACATCCTGCGATCACAAAGAGTCTAACTGGCTGGAGAATCCCGAGCAGGTCTATTCTAGACCAATGAGGAACTAAAATATGTGTTCACATGTCCACTTCTTGATGCCGGTTTCCTCAGACATTCCCCACATACTTTATCAGGGGGAGAGAGTGGAAGCGGGAGGAAGGGAGAGGGAGGGAGAGGGAGGAAGGGAGAGGGAGGGAGAGAGGGAGAGAGGGAGAGAGGGAGAGAGGGAGAGAGGGAGAGAGAGAGAGAGAGAGAGAGAGAGAGAGAGAGAGAGAGAGAGAGAGAGAGAGAGAGAGAGAGAATAAATTTACCACTAACCTTGAAACTTTACGAACTCTCAACAACGACAGACCGATGGATAAGAAGAATATAGAGCGATCAATCTATAATTCTATAATCATTGTATCATTAAATATTATTAAAGTCATTACAATAATAAAAATAAATAAACAAGAATATAACAAAAAAACTAAAATATGTGAAAAAAACAAGAATTCATTCTTTCTTTTAATTATTTTCCTCACTGACGCCCATTATGATCACAAACTTGACAATCAGACGTAAACAATTTGCAACATACACACACACCGAATTAAATAATAAAAAAACGAAACACAAAAACATAGTCACTAAATCAGTAGAAAGACAAGAAAATAAAGGAGAACAAGAACACGGCCAAGATACATAAAACAAATAACTTTCCGGATAAAAAAAAACGAGAGTCAGATTGCTGAGTGACGTCTGGAGAGAAAAATCGAAATAACAGCAGCTTACGATAGATCAACTATAGATAAATCAACTGGTCAATTGATGTCGCCGTCCAGAACATCCAATGAAAGAGTTCCTGAAGTAGAGCAATAGAACAATAAGTCGAGAAAGAGATGGAGCACCGAATGGAGACAAAAACACTCCAATGATCGGAATAAAGGATGGGAGTTTAAGGACAGGAGGGGGAGTGGGTGGGTGGCTTTCGCAAGGACAAAAGAGGCTACATCCTGTACTTGGACTTCTGTTACCTAACCGTAAGTAAAGTGCGCAATTAGTTCCTAGAGTCCTGAGCCAAGCTTCGGGAAAAAGGACGCACCAATTGCAATGCAACTTCCTGGCAACTGACGGGGAGAGAGAGGGAGAGGGAGAGGGAGAGGGAGAGGGAGAGGGAGAGGGAGAGGGAGGGAGGGAGAGAGAGAGAGAGAGAGAGAGAGAGAGAGAGAGAGAGAGAGAGAGAGAGAGAGAGAGAGAGAGAGAGAGAGAGAGAGAGAGAGAGAGAGAGAGAGAGAGAGAGAGAGAGAGAGAGAGAGAGAGAGTGAGAGTGAGTGAGTGAGTGAGTGAGTGAGTGAGTGAGTGAGTGAGTGAGTGAGAGAGAGAGAGAGAGAGAGAGAGAGAGAGAGAGAGAGAGAGAGAGAGAGAGAGAGAGAGAGAGAGAGAGAGAGAGAGAGAGAGAGAGAGAGGGGGGGGGGGACCCAAAAGTGGAAAGGAGCGGCTTTGAGAGAAAAAAAGAAAGAAAGAAAGAAAGAGAGAGAGAGAGAGAGAGAGAGAGAGAGAGAGAGAGAGAGAGAGAGAGAGAGAGAGAGAGAGAGAGAGAGAGAGAGAGAGAGAGAGAGAGAGAGAGAGAGAGACAAAAGTGGAAAGGACGGATCTGAAGAGCGGATGGGTCTTCCTCTCGGCGGAATGCCCGCAGACGCACGCCCTTGCAAGCTTCAGGGGGCCAGTGCCAAGGACAATATCTTGGCTCGGCTGGCGCTCTCGAGCCAAAGGCGAATAAGGGATAGAAGGACCGAGTGAGTGACGTCATGGGGAGGGGCTGAAGGTTCGAGTGAGCGACGGGGTTATGACGTCACGGTGGATCATGGTTAAGACGTCATAGAGAAATAGAAGGGTACGAGGAGTGGATTCAAGACATCTTCAGGTAAATCTTAATGAAGTAACTTATGATTTCTATTTACGAGGAGTTGCTCACTGTAGCTAAAATATACAAACCGTAGGTCAAAGAGTTCAAAGAGTGTATACAATCAATTACATTTGATAAATACATAGTGCTACTTTAATCTATTACAGAGAGGGAGAGGGAGAGGGAGGGAGAGAAGAAGAGAGGGAGAAGCAGAAGGAAGGGAAAAGGGACAGGGGAATGGAGAAGGAGAGAGCAAGAAAGAGAGAGAGAGATCAATATAAAATGAGAGAGAAAGGAACTTGGATAGAAGTAGAGAACCAGTTTTGTATTCGTTGCGACAACCAACTAATCCTGTCTGTGTGTGATGTAAGGGTATTATTATTCACTATTTCACTGAGGTAAAAGAGAAAAAACTCAACGCTAAGCACCGTCATGGTCTGGCTTTTTTCTTTCTTTCTTTCTTTCATTCATTCATTCATTTCACTCTCGTTTTCCCCAGGACAGTTATCAGAGTTCTCTCTTTTTTTTCTCTCTCTCCTTAAAAAAACACTACATCTTTGGGGAAAAAAAATACTCTAAGTAATAACATACATTCGTCCTTGCGTAACCTTGAAAAAGGGAGAGAGTGTTATGGGCACGTTGAAGGGGTAGGGAGGGGATGTAGGGAGAGGGGGAGGGGGGTGTTTAGGATTAAGGAAGGACAGTGGTGGTACGGGAACGGTTGGGGGGGGGGGGCATAGGATCGCGTGAAGGACTCGTCACAAGACTCGGGATCATCCGCATTGCACCAGCTCTTTACTGCTGCATGGGAGACGGGGGACGGAGGAGGGGAGGGGAGGGGTCGAGTAAGAGTGGGTAAGGAGGGGGGGAGGGATATTCCGTGGATGTGTGTCTCTTTCATCCATTGTCTCTCTGATCTCCCTCCCTTTCTTTCTTTCTTTCCTTCCTTCCTTCCTTCCCTCCCTCCTTCCTCCCTTCCCTTTACCCCTCTTTCCCTCCGTCCCTCCCTCTACCCACCTCCTTTTTTTCCTTCTCTCTTCCTTTCTCTTTCCCTGAAATCCCTTACCTAACATTAACCCTAACTCGTATGTCCGTGGAACGCCAACACATCCAATATTTTTTCATTAATTATCTATTTATTTACCACTTCCCGCTCGCGCCGTGAAAATGAGACACAATAATATGAAATACAGCGTCATGTTTACCACTGGCATATGTTTGCTAGATCGTTATCGAAACAAGTAAACCATGAAGTCACATGTGTACACTGTCAATGGCACAATAGTTACACATTCTTTATTTCTTTGTCCTTGTCCCACTCCACTCCTCTCCCCCCCCTCCCCCCCCCCTCCCTCCTCCTCTTTCCCTACCTCCCCCCTCTCATATACAATTTAACTGAACATCAAACCAATCAAAAATTCACGGTCGTATCTTCTGATGTCTGATCATTCATTCCCTTTAATGTGACCTTTGACCTTGGCGAACGAAGAGTCAAATATTTCCAAGCATCTGACCTCCCACGTCCGCACCTACGCACCTAACACTTGTGCACTGACACCTACGGCTAAAGAGTGAGTACGCGTGAGAGGGAGAGATGTAAAGAGGGATAGAAGGGGAGAGGGGGAGAGAAGGAAAGAGGGAGAGGGGAGAGAGAGAAAGAAATAGGGAGAGAGGGAGAGGGAAAAGAGAGAGAAAGAGAGAAAAAGAGAGGAGATTAAAAAGTGAAATGACTGACAGACAGACAGACAGACCTTGATAATAACATCCGCTCGAGCGTCATGCTGCGGTAAGAACACCACACTAGACTTGGGTGCCACCTCCGAATCCCAGACTCACGGGACTTCTGAACCACCTTCTCTACCTGGCACTCGACCAAATTTCCGTACAATCAGGTGATCACTTGGGGGGGAAGGGGGGAAGGGGGAGAAGAGAGGAAAAAAACGGTAGAAGGGAAAGTTGAGAGGAGGAAGAGAAGAAAAAGAACTTGAGGAAAGGAGAAGAGGGGGAGGGGGAGGAGGGAATGGACGGAGAGAGGAGACAGGGGAGAGAAAGGAGAACGAGAAGAAAAAAAGGAGAGATAACAGGAGAGAGAGGGAAGACAAACAAAGTCAGCCTCTTACTCCCCCTCCACCTTCTGGACGACAAAACAATTCACCTCCGTGCTTCCCCTTGCACTATTGTTGCTTGCTGAGCAAATGTCAACAATCTAAGCAAGTCACAATAATATTACCTGTGACATTGTATGCTCTGATGGGACCCGGAGATACCATTCAAGACCGGTCTCTTTTACTGATCTATCTTTTCCTTTCCAAGAATTCCCACCTAATACTGGAAATTACGTATATCGCTCATAAGTAAATTCCAGGAAAATTAAGACATGATAACATAAGAAAATCTCTCCATCCGCCTCCAGAAGAAGACGTTCGCCGAATCAACAACAAAAAATGTGAAGAACACAGATAAAGGTTTCTGAACCTCTTTTTCCCCATACCTCTCCATCTATCCTTCTCCTCCTCTCCCCCCCCCCCCTCCCCCTGCCACCCCTTCCAACACAGACTGGCCACGGGTCTCTCACGTGAACATCGCGCTGTCGTCTTCCCGCCGAAGGCCAAATAAAAATAATACATTCTTCCGCACTTGTATAAGGATTAGTCATTTATAATGATTCATTGCACACATATATATATACACATATTCCTATGGCGTGGGTACATTTATTGCATAATCGACTGCGAACCTTGAATAACCTTCGCTCGCTGCGGGGACGACGCGGTGTTACGTCACACCTAGGCATGTCACGTGACTGCCACAGTCGTACTGACTTGGAAGCTCCTGCTACTCTTCGTTTTTCCTGTATGTTTTTTCTTTTTCTGAATCGCGTTTATTTCATTTAATTTGCGTTGTTTTCAACATACAGACAAACACTAAATTTTCCATCCATTGCGTAGCAAAAACAAGATAATGGCTCTTCCATTAATTAACATACCGCAAAAAAGACAATAACATTTACAAACAGACTGTGAATCAACACACATGAAGTCACGTTCAAAATGACGGCAAAATCCTCATCCACGGTAACCATATACCTTATCAAACAAAAGAAAACGACTACATATCTTATCACATACATCCCCATAGCATGTGCTTGACAATACCTTTCGTGTCATTTTTAGGGTTAAAATCGAGTCACCTCAAGGGTTCAATCACGTGATTCAGGTATGGGCATGCGCGTGTGTGAGGAAGTAGGAGGGCACTGGGGCAGGGCCAGAGTGTGGGTACGGTGATGAAGGAAGAGATGCCAAAGGATGTGTTCGTGTAAATCTCCTATAAGTATACATATGTGTATATGTACGAATATGTATGAGTATGTATGAATATGTATATGTATGAATATGTATGAGTGTATGTATATATCTGTGTATATATATATATATATATATATATATATATATATATATATATGTATATATATATATATATATATATATATATATATATATATATATATAATATATATATAAATATTAATATATATAAATATTAATATATATAAATATTAATATATATAAATATAAATATATATAAATATATATATATAATGTGTGTGTGTGCGTGCGTGTGTGTGTGTGTGTGTGTGTGTGTGTGTGTGTGTGTGTGTGTGTGTGTGTGTGTGTGTGTGTGTGTGTGTGTGTGTGTGTGTGTGTGTGTGTGTGTGTGTGTGTATATGTATATATATGTATATATATGTGTATATGTATATATATGTATATATATGTATATATATGTATATATATATATGTATATATGCGTATATATATGTATATGTATATGTATATGTATATATATATATATATATATATATATATATGTATGAGTATACATGTGCATATGGACGTATACGTATGAGTATATATTTGTTTATATGTATATGCATATCAATATACAGTACACGAGTTTACATATGTTTGTATACCGTATATACAAATATGTATATATGTATCCCCCTTCCGCTTCTCTAAGTCTGGCTGTGTGTGCGTGTTCGTCTACTTCATAATACAGTGTATCATCTAAAGTCAGAGATCCAACAAACCTCTCAGCATCGCAATACTGCAAGGACACGTAAAAGAAGGAAAAAAAAGACATTCCTAAATTCTTCAACATCAACGCACGAGCACAGCAGACACGTATTTCCCAACGTTCTTCTTCGAATCAACGACAGCCTCCGAGACACAAGCAGAATAACCTGCTCTTTGTTCTCGAGGTTAACACTAGAGGACTCCCGAAAGGACAATTCGACATTTTCCTGGAACAAGTCTCTCTTGCTTTGTCCTAAATTCGGGATCTAAATAGGGTTTTTTTTCCTAATCCACGTGAAGAGTTTTAATTCTGGAGATAAATGATCACACCTACAAGTAAATGCGTTCATGTTTACCGAACCATTTAGGCGGATTAAAGAGCCAATTGCACAAGGCAATCATTATACCATTGGCGTTAACAATGCGATTCGTAATCTGTGAATCACCACACACAATTCAACAGCAGAGACGTAGAACAAAATCAGAGAAGAACAAATCAAGAAGGATAAGAACAAAAGCGGAGAACAAAAATCAAGAAGACTACAACCACGAATAGGTTATGATTAGGTATAACCCTACGATTCCATAACCACACAGATCTCCCAGTAGCATTCGGAAACCCTGTTTGTTTACAGGTTGGGGTAAAGTTGACTTCCTTACCCTCTTCCCGGTTGCCCCCTTCCGTGCCCCCTCCTCCTCCTTCCAAGCGCCACCTTGACCTTGAACCGACACTGGGGAATTATGCGTTGCAATGCACCTTTACTGTGCAACTACTTTTGCGCCAGACTAAAAGAAAAGAGGGAAATCAATACCAAGGACCTTTTATCATCAGTTAGGGCTAAAGTAACTACAAACCAGCCAACAAGCAGACGTTGGCCACATG
>BOPN01005614.1:0-5000 GCA_017312705.2 Penaeus japonicus | reverse complement strand
ACTACCTCACTACTTTAATATTAATTTCCAGTTATTATGCTCCCCAATCAAAGACCTTGTAACCTGGAAGTCACAGCAATATGCCTCTCTGAACAGCTGCATAGGTTGGAGCAAACCTATCAAAGACAAAACCTAAAATGAAGCAAAAAATCTGCAGATCTCACGATTAATTTGTAGAGGTGGCAACACTGACAGCAAAATAGTGTTGTCTACATTCAAGTGCAAAGAACAATGCGTATTATTGAGATTTTCTGTTGGTGTGTTAAACACATAAAACTTCCACCTGTTTTGATATGTAGCACATAATGATTATTTAGATTCATGGGTTAATCTGGTCATATTCACTGATGCAGTTACAAAATTTAATAGCCCGCGGGAATCCCAGATATGAAGTGCTTTGTGTCCCACATTTCGCCCATCAGTAGCTAAAAGTGAAGTAAGAAGTCAATGCCTTTATACTTGCGTATATTTCAAGTTGTTATATACGTGGATTTGATGTATTTAGTGTTTTAAACAAAGAAATACCGAATTAATACCGGGAAAAAAATACCGGTATAGCGGTATACCGATGAGCAAAATATACCGTTACCGGTATACTGAAATGTTTCTAATACTGGTAATACCGGACCTGAAATACCGGTACTCCAGAATACCGATTTCCGGTGCACGTCCCTAGTAGATGTTTGTTTACGATCCCTCGACATGGGTCAAACGTTTTCTTCTTTTGAAAGATTATTTTGTTCTCATCAAATAATAGAAAAGATGCAGTCATTTAGTTATTCACAAAAATAAATACCCTAATTATATGAATATTTACAAAATCTATTAAATAGTCAGCTTGTTTTACCAGGAAAGTTCTAGAGTGGTGTCGATTCTTTTATGGCTATACTGTTGCTGCCTGATCTCAACGCTACAACACATACTTTCCAGAGCGCTATTCAACTGTTCTACAAGAAACTAAAGGTAATAATATATTGGCAGTTTCGTATAAAGGTGTATTGTGTCTCTGTGCAACTCTTGGTAACAGATTTAGTGCTGTGTAAGGGTTTTATGAAGCTACAATTTGGAACTGAAGTAAATATAAAAAATGGTGTTCGACGGTATGTAAACAAGAACGTTCGCGTCGTCAAATTACCTAGTAGATTTATCGGTATTTTTGTAAGCGCTTAAATGCACAATATATCTATCTTAGATAATCCTCGATTAAATAAAGGCAGACTTTGGACGTCCTCTAAATCCTAATTGTTTTTTAAAAGTTAATATTTTGTTTTATTTTATATGTACATGCCGTTTTACGTATAGCAATTCCAAGTCAGATGTTAAAAAAGACAAACCTTTAACAAAATGGCCAAGCTGACTTTACTTCATTTAAGATCAACTCTACATAGTTCATTATATATTTTTTTTTATTTGAAATTAAGTAAATAGAATTGGAAATTCTAATTTCTTCCAAGTGCTTAAATTATTGTGATTGATCACTGTTGTAATTCGAATATGTGTGTATGATCATATATATGATAGATTATTAACTGTCAACATATATATTTTAGTAGTTATATATTTTACTCATATAATTGCTATAATTTTCAAAATTGATTTATAGTTTGGAAAATATGCTTTGTACGTTGACTCCTTGAGCTGGAAGACTGTATATTTAACGTGCAAATATGTCTTTTTGTGATCTTGAGAGACCATCTGCTGTCTTGTCGTCTAGCCAAATGTCTGGCCCACGTCCATTTCAGCTTCTTGATGGTTTCGACAATGTCTTTTAGCTTTGTTTGGCTCCTGATCCATTCAGCTTTTTTTCGGTCTTTCAAAGTCAGGCTCATCACAATGCGCTCCTGTGCTTTTTATGAAGATCGTAGCTTCTGGGTCTTCTTTTTTTGTTAGATTCCATGTCTCTGCACCGTATGTCAGGGTTGGCAAAGGTGCATTGGTCGTATGTTTTCTTTTTTAGATTGTTTGATATTATAAATTTAAGGATTGTGCTTGTTCTCCTGAAGGCTTGTCATGCTAGAGACATTCTTCTTCGGATCTCTTGGTCTTTACTGGAGTCCATTGAGATCATTTGGCTCAGGTATGTGTACGAGTCCACTTTTTCAAGTGAATCGCCATCAAGAAGTCAGCTATGGCGTTTAGCATGACTTGTGTCTTCATGAGGTTCATGTGCAAACCAATTTCTTTATTCTTCAGATTCAACTCTTCCAGCATTGTTTGCAGCTCGTTCGGGTCTTCTGGAATGAGTACTGTGTCATCAGCGAATCTGAGATCACAAAAAGGAGAACAAAAGAAACAGAGGGAACAAAAAATGCGTTGGCGACATAACAAAGATCACAGAAACAGCAAATTGGCATTTCAATGCGCAAGGTTGGAAGTCATAGGAGAGGCCTTTCTTCAATTGTGGAGAACCACAGGCTATATTGATTGATTGATTGACAAATATGTCTTAGGAAACAAGTTAATTGTTCATTACCTAATTAAGAATCATGTACATTTTTGTATTTTATGGTGGCAAGTATTGTTTTTTATTTACCAAATTACACTCGGTATAAAAGATCTGTTGCTAGAATCTGGGTCAAACATTTCTGTGAATTTACACAGGGAAGGGAAGCCATGGTTGACGCTCAGGTTTCAATTGGAAGTGTGGAAAAAATCTATGTTGACTTGTATATAGCCATGTTTAGCTGAACCGTTTTTATTCGTGTTATTATTGCCTTAGGACTAAACTTGAGGGGACGGGTGAAGATATTGTGTTAGGGTGTGACGGTGTGGTGATAGTTGCGAGGTGGACGGGTGATTGCAGCTCTCAGCATTGTGACACATAACTAAGACTGACTAGGTTCATTTGGCCCTTGGTCGACTCTGCCGCTTTTCTCCCAATAGAAATAGTCATCAATCTTTTCTCTTCAAACTAATCACTTGCTTGTTTCTAGGATACTTCAAGGATATCACTCACTCACAACATCCTATATACACTTTTTTTCTCTATTTGTGAGTGAAATCAAAATATCTACAACAACATTTTAGGAAAACCAAAAGGCCTCCCCGGCGGGGAATCGAACCCCGGTCTCCCGCGTGACAGGCGGGGATACTAACCACTATACTACCGAGGAATCGGCTATGTGGAAGGTGTCACTTGTTGGGTGAGATGTTTATTTAATCAAACAAACAAATTCATCTTGGATCTTATTTTCATTTTTATATCATCACATACAGAAGCATCGTTTAAAACTGTTACACGAATTCAGTTTGATAATCTGTTTATTCGTATATTTAGTACGATGTGTGTGTGCGTGCGCAGTATATATATTATGTATATACAATATATATATGTATATATATACATACAATATATATATATATATATATGTATGTATGTATGTATATATATATATGTAGATATACAATATATATATATATATATATATATATATGTGTGTGTGTGTACATATATATATATAATATATTGATATATATGTGTATTTACACACACACACACACACACACACACACACACACACACACACACACACACACACACACACACACACACACACACACACACACACACACACACACTCACACACTCACACACTCACACACTCACACACTCACACTCACACTCACACACACACTCTTCTCTTAATATTGTGTGCTATAACCTCGATTAACTTGGACTACTTGGAGTATGAAAGAGTCTTGTCGTGGTGCGGGGACTTGAGCTCCTTCCTCGGACGAGCCCGTCTTGGATCTGGCCATTCTGTTCGGCCCGGTAACCCCCTCCGAATGTAGCATCGGTGGTTCAGTGGTAGAATTCTCGCCTGCCACGCGGGAGGCCCGGGTTCGATTCCCGGCCGATGCACATTTTGACAATTGATTTTACATGGGACCTTGTATAGTTTTGGTCCAACAGCTGAATAAATAAACAATGAATAGATAAATGTAAAGGGTGAAGTGAATACTTTGTACACATTGCTTGAGTATAAACGTTTGCATGACCAGATATCCAGCCCAGAAAATAGACATATGAACAGTAGAAAACATAATTGTTGATACGACTACAAACTCATGGTTTAAACCAAAATCAGAAACAGCGTAATGACAAATAGGGTTAACAAAACTGACTCTTCTCTTCCTGTCAGGGTGACTGATTTTGCAATTGTCACCCCGTTCATTTTGTGATAATTTACATACAACATTCCCTTCCTGTTGAAGAAAAGTACACATGAAAATAAAGACTGATATAAGATAAAGTTAAACAGAATGTGCGAATAGATCACTCGTTACATTTTCATAATTTTCCTGGAAACACTAATGAAGGTTACATGCCATCCGAATGAACTTTAGTCCTTATATATGCATATATGACTGTATACACATTTTGTATCGGGAAGCCAAAGTTTAATGACGAGTCTTAAGTAGAAGGAAGGAGCTTTACGAAACTTATCGTTGAGTAAATTCTGTCCTTGACACATCACGGGGAAATGTGTAACAATACGTACTTGAGATTCACAAAGACCTTAGTGGAGACTGACATGGTTAGTGATATCCTGCAATGCAATGGGATGACAACGAGCACTTTCGCAATCCGAATGCAGTCGGACATGACCATCGCCTTTTTGGTCACAACTGACATACATACAAAGCAATATCAGAGAGAAGGCGAAAGGAGGATGGGTTTGGCCGTAGTTGTTGAGGAGTGGAAGTCCTTTTAACTGTCGTGTTAGCGTAGGATCCAGCTGTTCGAAGAAACAGGAGCAAGAACTGGCTAAGGCATGGCTGCTGCAATGGCGAGGGAGAAAATATGAATCGAATGCCACACTTGACAAGATGTGGAGAAGAATTAGTGTTGTTCTGAAGGATGATGGAATATTTAGTAAGCTGTTGAATCACACGCATACACGCACGCGCGCACACACACACACACACACACACACACACACACACACACACACACACACACACACACACACACACACACACACACACACACACACACA
>BOPN01005613.1:65000-67500 GCA_017312705.2 Penaeus japonicus | reverse complement strand
TAGTGAAAGTTAATGATTATCTAGGGAGAGTGAATTATTTCCCTCAGGTGCGCTGTTACATCGCATGCCCCTACTTTGTCGGATGGACTAATGCTTTAAGAGCACCTCTTAAATTTTGTAGTGTACTCATCGGCAATATCCCGGGAGTGCGTGATTCCTATTCTGATACTTCTGAAATGACTAATGATTCTTCCACTCATAACAATGATCAGGTACAGGCTGTACAGACAAGGTCATCCAAGAACAAAAGGATCCATCCTCTCGTTTTACCAAAGCTCGAGCCCCTAAGCATCACTCCGACGGAATTTGCAAAGTTGCAGAGTTCCTGTCCATCTTTGTCTTCAATCAGGGAAAAGGTCGAGTCGGGGGAAGTGCACAACACCCGTGATGGTATGACTTTTGAATTTGTTAAAATTGATGGGTTGCTTTATCGGAAATGCATAAATTCTAACTTTCAAGATAATGTTGGGAAAGTGTCTTTAGTGGTACCTTCCGACTGCAGAGCAATAGTAACGTCTGTAGCTCACGAGTCTCCTCTTGCCGGCCATTTTTCACATCGCAAGACCTTGAGAAGGATAACAGATCATTTTTATTGGCCAGGTATGGGATGATGTGCGTGCGGGATTTTTGTCGGTCTTGTGATAAATGTCAAAGAATGTCACACAAAGGGAGAGTGAAACCCGTTCCCCCTTTAAGCCAATGCCTATAATGACGGAGCCGTGTTGCCATAGATATAGTGGGTCCACTAAGTCCTCCCTCTGATGATAGTCACAAGTATATTCTAACCCTTATAGACTTTGCCACAGGCTTCCCTGAAGCAATTCCCTTGAGAGAGATCGACTCGGTATCTGTCGCGGAAGCGTTATTAGTAATATTTTCCAGGGTAGGTATCCCCAGAGAAATTCTTTCTGACAGAGGCACACAGTTCACTTCACAATTAATGGGGGAACTTCACAAACTGTTGGGTATCAAACCTCTTACATTACCCATATCACCCCAGTGGAAATGGTAGGGTTGAAAGGTTTCATTGTACACTGAAAGCCTCGCTTCGAAAATTGTGTGTGGACAAACCAAGAGATTGGCACCGATATCTCATTCCTACTTTATTTGCCCTCAGAGAAATTCCGAGTGATAGAACAGGATTTTCTGCCTTCGAACTCCTGTATGGTCGCGCTGTTCGAGGTCCTCTAACCGTGTTGAGAGATCTGTGGAGGCATCGAAGAGGTCAAAGATGACGAGAGATCTTCCTTCCAGTATGTGATAGAGCTCAGGGATAAGCTTGAGGAGTGTGCGAAGATAGCAGCTCGTAATGCTGACATCAGCTCCACAAGGTATAGATCTTATTTTGATATTAAGTCCCAAGATCGTTCTTTTAATCCAGGTGACGAAGTGTTGGTACTCTTGCCGGATACTGCTAATAAACTTCTGATGACTTGGAGTGGTCCACATATCGTGATGGAGAGGAGGAATAAGGTCAACTATTTGATAAAGGAAAATGGACAGCCCAAACTTTATCATGCAAATCTTCTAAAAAGGTATCACAGACGAGCTAACGTTTCTCTGGCACAGGTAATAGACGAAGTCGAATATCCACATAGCTGTCCAGGTATGCTTGATGTTGCTCAGTCATGTGTGGTAGATGTAGAAAGTGATGAGTATCCTGTTACACCTGATGGTAGAGAAGATTCCTTACGATCTAATGACATTTCATGTGCGGAAATTAGTTCAGAACTATCCCAAGATCAGCAGTGTGACATCCATAATCTGATAAAAGATTTTTCAGATGTGTTTTCGGAAACTCCAGGTTGTACATCTCTTATTGAGCATGACATCACCCTCAATACTACCGAGCGCCTGAAGCCTAAGATATATCCTATACCCCTTCATCTGCAATCACCTTTTGAGGAAGAGGTAGATCAACTACATAAGCAAGGAATCATTAGGTTATCATCGTCTCCTCATTGTTCCCCCGTGGTAATGGTACGGAAATCCGATGGTACGTATCGAATGGCTATAGATTATAGAAGCCTTAACTCTGTCACAGTTTTTCATGCTGAACCCGCCTGTAAAATAGAAGATGATCTCCATAAGTTTAATGGTGCTGTATATTTCTCCGAGCTAGACTTGACAAAGGCTTATTATCAGATTCCACTCTCTGAAAGATCTAAGCCCCTGACAGCTTTTCCAACACACAAAGGTTTAATGGAGTTCTGCAGGCTACCATTCGGGTTAGTAACTGCTTGTGCTACCTATGTTAGACTTATGAGGCTCATTCTAGTAGGATTACCAAATGTAGCATTTTATTTTGATAACATTTTCATTTATGCTAAAGAATGGAAACTACATCTAGAAGCTATTGTCTCAGTACTTGAACGTCTACGAGATCACAACTTGACAGTTCGACCCTCAAAATGTCGGTTTGGGTTTAATGAAATAAGATATTTAGGTTTTGTGATAGATGGTAAACTTCTGAAACCCCAATGTGACAAAATAGATGCTC
>BOPN01005613.1:50000-55000 GCA_017312705.2 Penaeus japonicus | reverse complement strand
AACCAAATCCTTTTTGGTTTTGGGAAATATATATATATATATGTGTGTGTGTGTGTGTGTGTGTGTGTCCATGTGTGTGTGTGTATGTATATATATGTATGTATATATATCCATCTATTTATTTATATCCATAAATAGTTTACCGAAAAAAAAGAAGAAAAAAAAAAAAAAAAAGAAAAAAAAAAAAAAAAAAAAAAAAAAAGTGTTACAGCTTTGTCTCGCTCTTTTTCATCAAAGGGTTGCTTTCTGCTATTTCTATTCCGATTTCTGCGTCTTTTCTCTTTCTCTTTTTCGTTTTATACTCATGCTGTTTGTCTCTACATTTCCTTATCAAATTGCGTTCATTTCAATTTTATCTTTTGTTCCGGCTGATAACTACATTATCAACATAATGACGACAGTGATGATAAGGGTAATAATGATAATAAAGACAATTATGATAATGGCAATATTGAGATAGATAACAATGATAAAAATGATAATAATGATAATAACAATAACGATTATAATGATAACAACAATAACAGTAATTAGTAATAATAGTTTCAATAACGATAGTAATAACAATAATAACAATGGCAGAAAAAGCATAGGTAGATTTGCATTCAACATGAAAGATTAGCTAATCTCGACTTTCGGTTAAGTGTGCTTACGAATCTCACTTTCCCGAACGGAGAAGAAATGGGTGTAATCTACTGTTGCAGCCTCCTTGATGACGTTGCAATTGCCGCTCCCGAAGGATGTAATGGCGTGATACATTATCAGAATGTGATCGGTTTTATGCGTGTGTGTGTGTGTATTGCAAACATTCACACACAAATACACACACACGTATACGCACACACGAGCACTCAAAGAGAGAAAGAGAGGAAGGGAGAGAGAGAGAGGGAGTCTTTCGTAAAAGAAAAAAACTAGAATCCTTAATGCATTGGGACTTTTCGAACAGCTAGAGGGGGCGTTCAGTGTTTCCAATTTCCAGCGTAAAGTGGGTTACGTCATCATTTAAGCCACGCCCACTCCAAACCAGCTATTATCACCACCCATTCTTGCTTTCACTTGCCTGTGATTCATCCTGTGACTATCATAGTTGTATTTTTCAACAACGATTTATAGTATATATTTCTAAACTCTTATATTTAAAAAAAGTACAGAGAAACAATCTATGAGCACGACAGAAAAAAGAAAAGAAATAAGAGAAGAAAAAAAACAAAGAAAAAAATACTTTTGAAAGAAAATGTGTGTAAATTTTTCTATTCAAACTCATAGTGTCTCAGTCCGTTCCTTTGATGATACTAATTTTCAATTAAAAAATAAATTATATACAGTTTGGCACGTAATATGCCTTTGATAACTCTAAATTCCACGAAGTTACCGATTAAAGTTATATAAAACTTGCAATATGAAAAAAAAAACTACTTTAATGCTGACAAACAAACACAAAAACAAAAGTTCTTTTTCGTTATTGTAACAAGGTATAACGTGTAAAAAAGGGTGTCAGGCGAAAGGCTCTCTGATCGTCAGTGGGCTGGATGAGAAATATTCATCTTTATTAGTTTTCACTTTTGCATAGTATAATGGATATGATATTCTTTGATTTAAAACATCCGCCATTAATACGATACTGTCGAACATCTTTCGAGAGACGTGAAAAAGAGAGAGAGAGCGAGTCAGAGGGAGAGAGATAGGGAGGGAGGGAGGAAAAGAGAGAGAGAGAGAGAGAGAGGAGGGGAGAGGAAGAGAAAGAAAGAAAGAGAGAGAGAGAGAGAGGAGGGGAGAGGAAGAGAAAGAAAGAAAGAGAGAGAGAGAGGAGGGAAGAGGAAGAGAAAGAAAGAGAGAGATAGAGAGAGAGGAGGGGAGAGGAAGAGAAAGAAAGAAAGAGAGAGATAGAGAGAAAGGAGGGGAGAGAGAGAGGAAGAGAAAGAAAGAAAGAGAGAGAGAAGAGAAAGAATGAAAGAGAGGAGGGGAGAGGAAGAGAAAGAAAGAAAGAGAGAGAGAGAGAGGAGGGGAGAGGAAGAGAAAGAAAGAAAGAGAGAGAGAGAGAGAAGGAGAAATTCAAAGAACCATGAAATACGTAATGATTCCGAATGATACAAGGGTAAAATGAAAGCTGTAGAGATACATGGCCATAATGGGAGGTGTAAAGGTGCAGAAATACAATCAAATATGCACAGAAATCTGATGTAAAGACAAGGAAAGATGCAGATATACAATGAAATAATAGATGTTGAGGGATTCAGAGATACGATGGAAAATGTAAGGATACTCAGATACACTGGAGTCTGGAGAGATACAGAGAGTTGCAAATGTACAGTGAACGATGTAAAGATATGAATACAATGAAATATGTAGACACAAAGAAATATGAAAACGATGTAAAGATATGAATACAATGAAATATGTAGGCACAAAGAAATATGAAAAGATACAGAGAGATACAGAGATACAATGACCATGTAGAGATGCTTATACGAATACAGAGGCAAAGAGATAAGACGAGAGATATCTAGATACAGAGAATTGCAGAGAGATAAAGGGGTGTGGAAATACAATGAACCGCGTTTAGATAGAGCGAAAGTGAGTGAGAAAGATATTTGGAAGAGAAGAAAAGGGAGGGTTAAAAAGAATAGTCTATTTCCTTGATCAGGACTTCTTTTTTCTATCTTTTTAATCGCTTTTCATTTTAAAGAAAAAAAAAACGTACTTAAATTAATGCTGTACATTGTCACTCAGCGATGCATTTATGATACTAAACACGAGCTTGTGGACTTTCTGTTGTTTCGAAAGCGTAATGTGTGAAATGAGATTTTAGAAAGTTTTTCCCATTAATTGCCCTACGCCTGGCAGTGTGTTCATCAGCCAATCACCGTCTGTATAAATGGAGGACTTCGTCAGTATAACTTTGGACGCGTTAAAAGACTGTCTTTACAAATGTGTGTATATATATATATATACATATGTGTGTGTGTGTGTGTGTGTGTGTGTGTGTGTGTGTGTGTGTGTGTGTGTGTGTGTATGTATGTGTGTGTTTTGCATTATTGAAATGTCAAATAGCTAAAACAGGTAAGACAATATTCGTTCGTTATGATTAACAGCAAATCATGTTCTCAAATCCACATCTCGTCAATGCAGTTAAAATCGGAGAAAACAAGACTAAAGCTACATTTTCATTTGCAAGGGAAACAGCATCAACCCTCGCTGCGAAGTTCATGGAGGGGAGCAGGCGCTAATATCACATGCTGCTGTTTCTAATAAAAAGGTTTGCATGGCAAGGGGTTAATGAACCGTTATAGATATATGTATATGTATATACATATGTGTACGTATGTAAATAAATCTGTGTATGTGTGTGTGTATATATATATATATATATATATATATATATATACGAGGTACTAAAACATAAAACGAAGAGATATAATTTGCAAAACGCAGACGTAACTAGATGAACTAACTGTCGTAGAAACAGAAGTTACAATCTCACGTTTTTTTCTTTTTTTTCATAATATGCACAGACGGCTAGGCGAAATGGATTTCATTAGCTACGAGGGAAAAAGTCGATTATTTTTTGAGACTGAATTCTTCAATTTGTTAACATTAATTGGTGAAAATAAGCTACTTGTCTGCTCATTTTTTTCTAATTGGTTGTGGTAGTTTCAGGTTCATGACTTTGACTTGTTATTTTAGCATGTAGAAAAGATAGTAATGATCTCTGTGCACTATGAAAAATGGAAAATGGTATTTTTTCGCCGTTGCAAATCTCCCTGCACATACACACACACACACACACACACACACACACACACACACACACACACACACACACACACATACACATACACATACACATACACATACACACACACACACATACAGACAAAGAATATATACATATATAAATTTTAAAGAAATTCTCGAGCTTATAATATTTGACTCCCACTGTTCCATGAGTACCTACTGAAAGAGAAAAAAGAGATGTGCCGACTACATTTCAATCATTGTTATTCCGAGTATAAATTTTACCACCGAGTCAACCCCGGCTTCTCGAGGGCATACTTAACAACAACTGTTTTAAGTTTCCTTTTACGCTTTTTAATCTTTACGTCTTTCTGGAGTGGAAACCCCCTTGGTGAGATATTAATGTTACTCATTTCCCTGAAAGGATTATAATTTCTTGCTCTCGAGATAACATCTAATATCATTCTGTTCATTTATAAGTTTTTGGCTTTCTTGGAAACAAGGCATTAGTGAAATGAGTTGCTGCATTGCAGAGCATGAGTGAGGTTGAGTATTTCTTTGGAGGAGGGAGAGTAATATGAGTTATACTGTTTATCTTTGTGTTCAATTTATCCTTCTAGGAAACAGAATTTAAGATAGGACTATTTGGTACACATGCAAATACACACATATTAGCACAGGTGCATACAAATACATGTATGTTTTACCCCCCCCCCCAAAAAAAAAAAAAAAAAAAAAAAAAAAAAAAAACTTTTTTGTAAGATTACTCACATAAAAATGTTTAAAATCATATATGATGGTATAGTAAGGTGATAAATAAATTGCTTGGTAAAGGAATTGATAGTCCAAAAATGATTTTGTACGTTTCACTGTCGTAATGAAATAGCATTTTTTTCTACTTTTTTTTTTTTTCTTTTATATGAATTATGATTTAGAAAATAAGTGAGAACTGAAATTTTATACAGGTTGGTCTAGCATGTCATCTTAGAAAAATGGAGAGTTTCGAATGAGTTATAAACGTGAGCATGTTTATTACATGTGCAGTTTTCATTGCATAAAACAATGCGCGAATTTTAAAACTAGTCTCGCATCTTTCTTATATAACCCCCCCCCCCCCCTCTCATCACACCCTCCCTTTCTCTTTGTCCTCATGCATGGTATTCTCATGACCATTCACTTCTTCATGATGAGCCGAAGGGTAGATCATGCACATGGTGGATATTATATCGACAATGATAACTAATAACAATAATGATGGTAATGAT
>BOPN01005613.1:5000-12500 GCA_017312705.2 Penaeus japonicus | reverse complement strand
CCATTCCCACAGTGAACTCCCCTTCTCCCTCGCCATTCCCAGTGTGAACTCCCCTTCTCCCTCGCCATTCCCAGTGTGAACTCCCCCTCCTCGCCATTCCCAGAGTGAACTCCCTTTCCCTCGCCATTCCCTGTGTGAACTCCCCTTCTCCCTCGCCATTCCCAGTGTGAACTCCCCTTCTCCCTCGCCATTCCCAGTGTGAACTCCCTTCTCCCCCTCGGCCATTCCCAGTGTGAACTCCCTTCTCCTCGCCATTCCCACAGTGAACTCCCCTTTCCTCGCCATTCCCAGAGGAACTCCCTTCTCCTCGCCATTCCCAGTGTGAACTCCCCTTCTCCCCTCGCCATTCCCAGTGTGAACTCCCTTTCCTCACATTCCCACAGTGAACTCCCCTTCCTCGCCATTCCCAGAGTGAACTCCCTTCTCCTCGCCATTCCCACAGTGAACTCCCCTTCTCCCTCGCCATTCCCAGAGTGAACTCCCCTTCTCCCTCGCCATTCCCACAGTGAACTCCCCTTCTCCCTCGCCATTCCCAGAGTGAACTCCCCTTCTCCCTCGCCATTCCCACAGTGAACTCCCCTTCTCCCTCGCCATTCCCTGTGTGAACTCCCTTCTCCCTCACACCCCAGTGTGAACTCCCTTCTCCCTCGCCATTCCCAGAGTGACCCCTTTCTCTCGCCATTCCTGTACAGTGAACTCCCCTTCTCCCTCGCCATTCCCACAGTGAACTCCCCCTTCTCCCTCTCCATTCCCAGTGTGAACTCCTTCTCCTCGCCATTCCCAGAGTGAACTCCCCTTCTCCCTCGCCATTCCCAGTGTGAACTCCCCTTCTCCCTCGCCATTCCCAGTGTGAACTCCCCTTCTCCCTCGCCATTCCCAGTGTGAACTCCCCTTCTCCCTCGCCATTCCCAGTGTGAACTCCCCTTCTCCCTCGCCATTCCCAGTGTGAACTCCCCTTCTCCCTCGCCATTCCCAGTGTGAACTCCCCTCCCTCGCTGCCATTCCCAGTGTGAACTCCCTTCTCTCGCCATTCCCAGTGTGAACTCCCCCTTCTCCCCCTCGCCATTCCCACAGTGAACTCCCCTTCTCCCTCGCCATTCCCAGAGTGAACTCCCCTCTCTCGCCATTCCCAGAGTGAACTCCCCTTCTCCCTCGCCATTCCCACAGTGAACTCCTCTTCCTCGCCATTCCCACAGTGAACTCCCTTCTCCCCTCGCCATTCCCACAGTGAACTCCCCCTTCTCCCTCGCCATCTCCTGTGTGAACTCCCCTTCTCCTCGCCATTCCTAGAGTGAACTCCCTTCTCCCTCGCCATTCCCTGTGTGAACTCCCCTTCTCCTGCCATTCCCTGTGTGAACTCCCCTTCTCCCTCGCCATTCCCTGTGTGAACTCCCCTTCTCCCTCGCCATTCCCACAGTGAACTCCCCTTCTCCCTCGCCATTCCCTGTGTGAACTCCCCTTCTCCCTCGCCATTCCCAGAGTGAACTCCCCTTCTCCCTCGCCATTCCCACAGTGAACTCCCTCCTCGCCATTCCCTGTGTGAACTCCCCTCTCCCTGCCATTCCCAGAGGAACTCCCCTTCTCCCTCGTCATTCCCACAGTGAACTCCCTTCTCCCTGCCATTCCCAGTGTGAACTCCCTCTCCCCTCGCCATTCCCAGTGTGAACTCCCCTTCTCCCTCGCCATTCCCAGAGTGAACTCCCTTCTCCCCTCGCCATTCCCAGTGTGAACTCCCCTTCTCCCTCGCCATTCCCACAGTGAACTCCCCTTCTCCCTCGCCATTCCCTGTGTGAACTCCCTTCCTCGCCATTCCCAGAGTGAACTCCCTTCTCCTCGCCATTCCCACAGTGAATCCCCCTTCCCTCGCCATTCCCAGTGTGAACTCCCCTTCTCCCTCGCCATTCCCAGTGTGAACTCCCCTTCTCCTCGCCATTCCCAGAGTGAACTCCCTTCTCTCTCGCCATTCCCAGTGTGAACTCCCCTTCTCCCTCGCCATTCCCACAGTGAACTCCCCTTCTCCCTCGCCATTCCCAGTGTGAACTCCCCTTCTCCTGCCATTCCCAGTGTGAACTCCCCTTCTCCCTCGCCATTCCCAGAGTGAACTCCCCTTCTCCCTCGCCATTCCCAGTGTGAACTCCCCTCTCCTCGCCATTCCCACAGTGAACTCCCCCCTTCTCCCTCGCCATTCCACAGTGAACTCCCTCCCTCGTCATTCCCAGTGTGAACTCCTCTCCTCGCCATTCCCAGAGTGAACTCCCCTTCTCCCCTCGTCATTCCCAGAGTGAACTCCCCTTCTCCTCGCCATTCAAACAGTGAAATTCCCCTCTCCCTCGCCATTCCCAGAGTGAACTCCCCCTTCTCCCTCGCCATTCCCAGGAACCCCCCTTCTCCCCGCCATTCTCAGTGTGAACCCCCCTTCTCCCCCTCGCCATTCCCAGAGTGAACTCCCCTTCTCCCTCGCCATTCCCACAGTGAACTCCCCTTCTCCCTCGCCATTCCCTGTGTGAACTCCCCTTCTCCCTCGCCATTCCCTGTGTGAACTCCCCTTCTCCCTCGCCATTCCCAGTGTGAACTCCTTCTCCCCTCGCCATTCCCACAGTGAACTCCCCTTCTCCCTCGCCATTCCCTGTGTGAACTCCCCTTCTCCCTCGCCATTCCCTGTGTGAACTCCCCTTCTCCCTCGCCATTCCCTGTGTGAACTCCCCTTCTCCTCGCCATTCCCAGTGTGAACTCCCTTCCCTCGCCATTCCCACAGTGAACTCCCCTTCTCCCTCGCCATTCCCACAGTGAACTCCCCTTCTCCTCAAGCATATCTCTAGTGTGAACGCACCTTCTCTCGCCATTCCCATTGTGAATTCCCTTTCCCTCGCCATTCCCAGTGTGAACTCCCCTTCTCCCTCGCCATTCCCAGAGTGAACTCCCCTTCTCCCTCGCCATTCCCACAGTGAACTCCCCCTTCTCCCCTCGCCATTCCCAGTGTGAACTCCCCTTCTCCCTCGCCATTCCCAGTGTGAACTCCCCTTCTCCCTCGCCATTCCCAGAGTGAACTCCCCTTCTCCCTCGCCATTCCCACAGTGAACTCCTCTCCCTCGTCATTCCCAGTGTGAACTCCCTTCTCCCCCTCGGCCATTCCCCAGTGTGAACTCCCTCTCCCTCGCCATTCTAGAGGAACTCCCCTTCTCCCTCAAGCATTCCCAGAGTGAACTCCCCTTCTCCCTCGCCATTCCCAGTGTGAACTCCCCTTCTCCCTCGCCATTCCCAGTGTGAACTCCCTCTCCTCCCTCGCCATTCCCAGTGTGAACTCCCCTTCTTCCCTCGGCCATTCCCACAGTGAACTCCCCTTCTCCCTCGCCATTCCCACAGTGAACTCCCCTTCTCCCTCGCCATTCCCAGTGTGAACGCACCTTCTCCCTCGCCATTCCCATTGTGAACTCCCCTTCTCCCTCGCCATTCCCAGTGTGAACTCCCCTTCTCCCTCGCCATTCCCAGTGTGAACTCCCCTTCTCCCTCGCCATTCCCAGTGTGAACTCCCTTCCTCCCTGCCATTCCCAGTGTGAACTCCCCTTCTCCCTCGCCATTCCCAGTGTGAACTCCCCCTTCTCCCCCTCGCCATTCCCAGTGTGAACTCCCTCTCCCCTCGCCATTCCCAGTGTGAACGCACCTTCTCCCTCGCCATTCCCAGTGTGAACTCCCCTTCTCCCTCGCCATTCCCAGAGTGAACTCCCTTCTCCCCTCGCCATTCCCAGTGTGAACTCCCCTTCTCCCTCGCCATTCCCAGTGTGAACTCCCCTTCTCCCTCGCCATTCCCAGTGTGAACTCCCCTTCTCCCTCGCCATTCCCACAGTGAACTCCCCCTTCTCCCCGCCATTCCCAGTGTGAACTCCCCTTCTCCTCGCCATTCCCAGAGTGAACTCCTCTCTCGCCATTCCCACTGTGAACTCCCCTTCTCCCTCGCCATTCCCACAGTGAACTCCCCTTCTCCCTCGCCATTCCCTGTGTGAACTCCCCTTCTCCCTCGCCATTCCCAGTGTGAACTCCCCTTCTCCCTCGCCATTCCCAGAGTGAACTCCCCTTCTCCCTCGCCATTCCCAGTGAACTCCCCCTTCTCCCCCTCATCTCCCACAGTGAACTCCCTTCTCCCTCTCTCCTCTCCATTCCCAGTGTGAACTCCCCTTCTCCCTCGCCATTCCCAGAGTGAACTCCCCTTCTCCCTCGCCATTCCCAGTGTGAACTCCCCTTCTCCCTCGCCATTCCCAGTGTGAACTCCCCTTCTCCCTCGCCATTCCCAGTGTGAACTCCCCTTCTCCCTCGCCATTCCCAGTGTGAACTCCCCTTCTCCCTCGCCATTCCCAGTGTGAACTCCCCTTCTCCCTCGCCATTCCCAGTGTGAACTCCCCTTCTCCCTCGCCATTCCCAGTGTGAACTCCCCTTCTCCCTCGCCATTCCCAGTGTGAACTCCTTCTCTCTGCCATTCCCACAGTGAACTCCCCCTTCTTCCTCGCCATTCCCAGAGGAACCCCCTTCTCCCTCGCCATTCCCAGAGTGAACTCCCCTTCTCCCTCGCCATTCCCACAGTGAACTCCCCTTCTCCCTCGCCATTCCCACAGTGAACTCCCTCTCAGCCAGCTCCCACAGTGAACTCCCCTTCTCCCCTCGCCATTCCCTGTGTGAACTCCCCCTTCTCCCTGCCATTCCAGAGTGAACTCCCTTCTCCCTCGGCCATTCCCTGTGTGAACTCCCCTTCTCCTCGCCATTCCCTTGTGGGAACTCCCCCTTCTCCCTCGCTGCTCCCTGTGTGAACTCCCCTTCTCCTCGCCATTCCCACAGTGAACTCCCCCTTCTCCCTCGCCATCCCTGCGTGAATCCCCCTTCCCTGCCATTCCCAGTGCGGAACTCCTTCTCCTCGCCATTCCCACAGTGAACTCCCCTTCTCCCTCGCCATTCCCTGTGTGAACCCTTTCCTCGCCATTCCAGAGGTGACCTTCCTTCTCAGCATTCTGTTAGAAACTCCCCTTCTCCTCGCCATTCCCAGGAACTCCCCTTCTCTCCTCGCCATTCCCAGCTGTGGAACCCCCTTTTCTCCTCGCCATTCCCAGAGTGAACTCCCCTTCTCCCTCGCCATTCCCAGTGTGAACTCCCCTTCTCCCTCGCCATTCCCACAGTGAACTCTCTCCTCATTCCCTTTAACCTCTTTCCCTGCCATTCCCAGAGTGAACTCCCCTTCCTCGCCATTCCCACAGTGAACTCCTTCTTCCTTCAGCACTCCAGTGTGGAACTTTCTCACATTCCCAGTGAACTCCCTTCTCCCTCGCCATTCCCAGATGAACTCCTCTCCTCTTGCTTCATTCCCAGTGTGAACTCCCCTTTCTCCTCGCCATTCCCACAGCAGAACTCTTCCCTGCCATTCCCAGTGTGAACTCCCCCTTCTCCCCCTCGCCATTCCCAGTGTGAACTCCCTCTTCTCTCTCACATTCTGCAGAGTGAACTCCCCTTCTCCCTCGCCATTCCCAGTGTGAACTCCCCTTCTCCCTCGCCATTCCCACAGTGAACTCCCCTTCTCCTCGTCATCTCACAGTGAACTCCCTCTCTCCCTCGCCATTCCCAGTGAACTCCCTCCCTGCCATTCCCAGAGGAACTCTTCCTCGCCATTCCCAGAGTGAACTCTTCGGCCATTCAAACAGCACTCCCTTCTCCCCCGGCCATCTTGAGGAACTCTCTCTCACATATTCCCAGTGTGAACTTCTCATGAATTTGGTGAACTCTTCCTTCATTCCTTGGGAGTGAACTCTCTTCTCATTCACAGTGAACTCCTTCGCCATCTCAGAACTCCTTCTCCTCGCCATTCCCATTCAGTGAACTCTTCCTCATCTAATAGAACTCCTCTCCCCGCCATTCTGCGTGAACTCCTCTCGCCATTCCCTGTGTGGAACTCCTTCTCCCTGCCATTCCTTAGAACTCTTCTCCTCTCGCTTATCCCAGTGAACTCCTTCTCGCCATTCCCAAGAGTGAAAACTTCCCTTCTCCTTCGCCATTCTACGAGAACTCCCCTCTTCTCCCCTGCCATTCAGTTAGTAAATGTGCACCTTCTCCCGCCATCTCCATTGTACTCTCCTTCTCCTTTCATTCCCAGTGAACTCCCCTTCTCCCTCGCCATTCCCAGAGTGAACTCTTCTCCTCGCCATTCCCACAGTGAACTCCTCCTCCCCACACATTCCAGGTGGGACTTCTCCCTCGCCATCCCCAGTGGGAACTTCTTCTCCTCAGTTGGTCTGAGGAACTTCTTCTCCCTCCGCTCCCACAGTGAACTCTTCTTCTCCCTGCCATTCCCAGTGTGAACTCTCCTTCTCCCTGCCATTCCCAGTGAACTCTTCTCCCTGCCATTCCCAGGAGTGAACTCTTCTCCCTCGGCCATTCCCAGAGTGAATTTTCCCTGCCATTCCCAGCAGAACTCCCCTTCTCCCCTCGCCATTCCCAGTGTGAACTCCCTTCTCCCTCGCCATATTCTAGTAGAACTCTCTTCCTGCCATTCCACAGTGAACTCCCCTTCTCGCATCCCACAGGTGAACTCTCTTCTCCTCTGCTATCTCAGTGTGACCACCTTCTCCTCATCTCATTGAACTCCCTTCTCCTCACACCAGTGGAACTCTCTCTCTTCATACTCCCAGTGTGAACTCCCTCTCCATGACTCCCAGTGTGAACTCTTCTCCCTGTCATCTCCAGTGTGAACCTCCTTTCTCCTGCCATTCCCAGTGTGAACTCCCCTTCTCCCTCGCCATTCCCAGTGTGAACTCCCTTCTCCTCGCCATTCCCAGTGTGAACGCACCTTCTCCTCACATTCCCAGTGTGGAACTCCCCTTCTCTCTTGTCATTCCAGAGTGAACTCCCTTCTCCCTCGCCATTCTCAGTGAACTCTCCTTCTCCCTTCATCTGAGTGAACTCTTCTCCTCTCACCATTCCCAGTGTGAACTCCCCTTCTCCTCGCCATTCCCACAGTGAACTCCCTCCCTCGCCATTCTACAGAAAACTCCTTCTCCTCGCCATTCCCAGAGTGAACTCCCCCTTCTCCCGCCATTCCACAGGAACTCCTCTGCCATTCCCAGTGAACTCCCTTCTCCCTCATTCCCAGTGAACTCCCCTTCTCCTCATTCCCAATAGTGAACTCCCTTCTCCCCTCGCCATTCCCAGTGTGAACTCCCTTCTCCCTCACATTCCAGAGCAGAACGCACCTTCTCCCCTGCCATTCCCAGTGTGAACTCCTCCCTCGCCATTCCCATGGAATCCCCTTCTCCCTCGCCATTCCCAGGGAACTCCCTTCTCCCTCGCCATTCCCTGTGTGAACTCCTTCTCCCTGCCATTCCCAGTGAACTCCCTCCTCTGCCAGACTCCTGTGAACTCCCTTCTCCTCGCCATTCCCAGAGAACTCTTCCTTTGCCATTCCCATTGTGAACTCCCCTTCTCCCTCGCCATTCCCAGAGTGAACTCCCCTTCTCCCTCGCCATT
>BOPN01005612.1:35000-37500 GCA_017312705.2 Penaeus japonicus | reverse complement strand
AGTAAGGGAGTTAATGAATATGCCAAGAGATAGAGAGAAGGAATCGTAGAGTAAGAAAGGGGGAGGTAGAGAAACCAGGAATGGAAGGGAATCTTCTGATTTGTATTCATATCTTCACATCTGTATATTCATCTATCTGAACAATCGAACGGCCAGTCGTTTCATGTAATACCAAATAACTCTTTTTAATAACTGCGAAGAGAGAGAGAGAGAGAGAGAGACGTTGAGAGGATAGAGAAAAAAGAAGAGAGACAGATAGACAGGCAAAATTAGAAAGACAGAAGTTAGTGAGTTATAGACAGATACACAGACGGACAAATATGGGAAAAAAGTTTCAAACGATATAGCACCCAGCCCCCCACCCTCTCCACCCACCCACACACGTCGAGTAGTGCTCACCAACCGACCAGCGTTCTCAGCCTGTTTGGAGCAGCCTGCAAAACTTCATCCGTTGCTTAAATGGAGACCGCGCACAAAACTGCAAATTGAACAAGGGGGTTGCACTGCAGGCACTGTGGCAGGGGAGGGAGAGGATAGAAGGGGGACGGAAGGGGGTAAGATAACACGGCGAAGAGAACAAGAACGGAAGGGGATGACAAACGGGTGTGGGGAAAGGTGAAGAAAAGGATAAAGGTAAGAGGGAGGGAGAGAGAGAGAGAGAGAGAGAGAGAGAGGGAGAGAGAGAGAGAGAGAGAGAGAGAGAGAGAGAGAGAGAGAGAGAGAGAGAGAGAGAGAGAGGGAGGGAGAGAGAGAACGGAAATTAAAGGATAGAGGGAGAGGAAGAAAAGGAAGGAGAAGGGTGTTAGGATAAGGGGAGAGAGACGGAAAAAGAAGAGGGAAAAGGTTAGGGGAAGCGAAGAAAGGAAAGTGTAAAGGGAATGGTAATGGTGAAGAAACTAAAGGGAAAAAGTCAATTTGCATATTAAATCCGAGAAAGGATCTCATCTGAACTTTGGTGCAATTGCCTACAGTTTAAGAAAGCTACAATCTGCCATCCATGTGTGTGCATTTGCAAGATAAACAGAATAAACGTTCGGCCTTTCAAACAGACACACAGGAAAGGCGTTGGCCTATGTTGGATGTTTTGATAGTGATGATAACAATAATAATTGATAATGACAATATTAAATGGTAATAGTGATGATAATGATATTAATGCTAATGCTAGTAATAATAGCAGTAGATGATGATAATGATAATTATCATCGTAATTATAATGATAATAATAATGGTAATGATGATAATGATAATGATAATGATGATAACAATAATAGTAATAAAATATTGAAGATGATGAGGATAACAATAACAATGAAGATCATTGTAATGAGGATGATTATAGTGATTATAATACTTAATAAAAAAAAACAATAATGATACTAACTCAGGTGATGATGATAGTAATAGTAATAATAATGATGATAACAATAACAATAGCAATAAACCGACAAAACCTACTTATAAGAAATAATGATTGATATAATTGTCACTCGTCGTGCTGTTTCTCTCTTATTCCCTTCCTGATCACGCTTTTCACGATATTGATTAATTTGATTAACAATTATGTTACGATTTCTCCACTTTGCATGTTTTGACGTCATATATCTGTTATACTTTTTATCGATTTAATATTTTGTTTATCTACATTGACTAAGAAATAGATTTGGAATGCTAGTTTGATAGAAGGATAGGGAATTGCCAAATAGGAAGCCAGATCAATTGATACATGATAGAACTAGACAATTATAAATACTCACATGCAAACATAAATAGGAATATTTAATACTGGATTAACATGCACACTCAGACATAATACGCTTAACTGTGGAAATGAATCTATGAATCTAAAATCTCCGTTTTTTGAAAAGTGGTAACGAACTATTGTGAGCAAAACATCTGTGTTCTTGCAGAAAATGACAGGACAAAGTTTACGCGAGGGATTTGTCAGAAAAAATAGTATTTGGACTGAAACTTTATCCAGCTGTTGCTTTCTTTACAGGTCGCTTGGCAGCTGTCGGTGAGAGATTTGGAAGTGTTCGGATACTTCGCTGTGCATCATTTCGATAACTGGTAGTGGGTGATGCGTCATTATTATTATTATCTTTTGTGCGTATATATTTACTGTATCTTCTTTATCCATCTGTTTCTTGCTCTTTTATATTAAATATCATAATGTATAACAGTCCTTCTCTGATATATCATAGAGGCACATTGAACAATTACGAGAAAATAACACATAAAATCATAACTTTATATATAAATATATACTTATATACAGTATATATATGTATATATATATATATATATATATATATATATATATATGTATGTATATATATATATATATATATATATATATATATATATATATATATATATATATATAACATGTGAAAGTCGTATTTCATTTGCTTTAGCTACGCAAGAATAGCGTTTACGAACATGTTATATAAATACCTCGTGGTTCATTGAGACTAATAACACATAATCTTGGAAAAAA
>BOPN01005612.1:15000-17500 GCA_017312705.2 Penaeus japonicus | reverse complement strand
TTAAAAGGATGGTATTGGTTGAGGTTTTGCCAGTATTATCATCTTTCATTTTTTCAATGATAACCTCAACGTTCCCGCTCATCTATTTCTCTCTATTTACCTCCATCTCTATTTATCTATCTAAATATCTAACTATCTGATATCATTATCCCCCCCCTCTCTCTTGCGTATATATGTGTTTATTTCCAAGTGTCTGTCTATTCCCGTTTTAAAAGTGACGTAAAGGTCTTGAGTAACCCTAAACTCCTCCATTCCTCCCTTTGCGTCAAGAAGAAAAGTATCTCCTTTGCCGCTTATCCTCTCCTTTGGACATGCCTTATTGCAGGTGCTTTAACTCTACGGTCTCTATTCGTCTTGATTCAACTTCCACGGAACTTTTCTTAAATTTTACTAGATTTAAGCCTGGAATAGAAACACATACGTGAATATGTATGAATCATATCTACTGCTCTTGCGTGATTTGTGTAATTCATACATATTTGTATATATATTTATCTCAATCTATCTACATATCTGTCTATCTATCTATAATATCTATAAATATGTATATATATAGATACACACACACACACACACACACACACACACACACACACACACACACACACACACACACACACATATATATATATGTATATATATATATATATATATATATATATATATGTATGTATATATATATATATATATATATATATATATATATATATATATATATATACATATATATAAATAAATAAATTAATTAATTAATTAATCAATAAAAAAAAATATATATATATATATATACTGTATATATATATATATATATACATACATACATACATATATATATATATATATATATATATATATATATATATATATATATATATATATATATATAAGTTAAATATGTGAGAATTCATTTATAATTCCATCTAAATTCATTAATACCCACCATTATCATAACAACATGTGAAATAGATGAATTTACAAACTGTTTTTCAAACTTAATCAGTATGATTCTTTTGTGATATCTAAAATCATTATCATTATTATCGCTATTATCATTATTATCATAATCGTTATAATCAATAGTGTTATCATTATCCTTCTCATCAGTTTTATCATCAATATTATTATTACTAATACTATCATTATTATCATTTTTTCATTATTTTAATTGCTATTATCATTTTTATTTTCATTATCATTATTGTTATTATCCTTATCATTATTATCATTATCATTATTATCATCATTATTGTTATCATCATTATAATTATTGATGTCATTATTATTTTCATAATTATTGATGTCATTATTATTTTCATAATTATTGATGTCATTATTATTTTCATAATTATTGATGTCATTATTATTTTCATAATTATTGATGTCATTATTATTTTCATAATTATTGATGTCATTATTATTTTCATAATTATTGATGTCATTATTATTTTCATCATCATCATTACTCTTATCAGTATTATTATCATCATTCAATTTACCAATAGCAATACCAGTATTATCATCATCATTGTTATTGTTCTTGTTATTATTGATAATGATTATAATTATTGCAACAATAATGCTAGTAATGATGATAATCATGATGGAAATTGTTGCTATGGACAAGAAGAAGTATGATGATAATATTATAAAGAAAAAATAATCATAAAAAAAAAAAAAATGATAATAACTCACAGAAATGGAACCAAAACCACCCTTTCCTACGATGCTCCTTGGCACCATAACCTACCCTGCAGTCTGGCACCATCTCATACGGTGCAACAGGAATCATTTGCAAGATGAATATAGATGGGATATTATCGTCTATAGAAAGGAGAAATATTGCCCCCGAGAATGCCGTCTATCGCCCTCATAAAGAGAGAAATCGCCGGATCTTCATTACCGAACAAACCCCAGCGTGGTTTCGGTTTCGCTTGAGATGGCGACTGGGAAAAGCCTGGGAGCATAGTTGGTGCTTTTCTTCTTATTCATTCGTCTATTGTTCTCCACGCTTCTTTTTTTCTTGCTATTTTTATCATTATTATGATTGTTTTTTTAGGAGTAGTACTGTTATCATTGTTATTTTTATTATCATTAATGTTCTTTATCACTATCATTATCGCGATTATTATCATTACCGTTATCACGATCATTGTTGTCGTTATAACAATTATCATCTTTATCACTGTTATCAGTTTTATCACAATAATTATTATCATTGTTGTTATAGCTATTGTTACTATTATGATTGTTATTATCATTATCATTACCATTGATATGATTTTTATCATTACTGTTGTTATCATCATCATTATCATTATAATAATTTATATTATCATTCACATTATCATTACAATAATTTATGTTATCATTAACATTATCATTATAATAATTTATATTATCATTAGCATTATCATTATAATGATTTATATTATCATTAACATTATCATTATAATAAATACTGTTAATGTTACTTTTATTATTATCATCACTGCCATTATGG
>BOPN01005612.1:7500-10000 GCA_017312705.2 Penaeus japonicus | reverse complement strand
GGGCTAATTTGTACCGCGTTTCGCCTCTCTGTCGCCCTCTCAGCAATAGTGGCGGATTTTACGTGTGTGTTGTTGTTATTGGTAAGAGCAATTCTGGGGATGATAATCATGATAAAGAATTTGAAAATAATGGTGATGATAAGGAAAATATGGGTGTTGAAGATGAGGATGATGATGGCAATAATGATAGTGGAAAGAATGACGATGACAACAATAATGATACTAATGAATGAATTTCCGATTCGTAATCAATTAAGCAAAATGTGGAAATAAGTTATAATGACAATGTTGCTTCTGCTGCTAAGATTTGTAATCAGTCACACAAAATACAGAAATTAATTCTTATCAGAGTGAAAAAGAAAATGAAAAAAAAAAAAAAAAATCCTAATAACATTTCATAAAAACGACAGCAACAATATTTCCCGTAAAATATGCAGCTATAACACAAGCAACTGCTTAGAATTAATCAACCAACAGCAAGCGAAATGAATCGTATCCAAGAATAAAAGTTTGAAGTTGCATTTTGATTAATCGCAAAAGCATCAAATGGCAAATTCGTTGAAGAGGGATAGAAAACAGAATGATCAAGAGTAGTAAATAATTAACTGAAAGACTAAATCCAATTCATTTGGAAAAAGACCCTTTCGTTGAAAACAAAATGTAAAGAAGATTATACGTTTTCCAATTCTAGTTAATCTTGATATCCATGATTATGTGAAGTGATTCTTGATTGACATTAGTATTGGACATATTTCTGCAATTGTGTGCGTGTGTGTGTGTGTGTGTGTGTGTGTGTGTGTTTGTGTGTGTGTATGTGTGTTTGTGAGTGTGAGTGTGATTGTGATGCTTTGTTTGTTTGTGTGTATTAGCGTGTGTGTGTGTGTTTGTGAGTGTGATTATTTGTGTGTGTGTACGTGTGTGAGTATGTGAGTGTGAGTGTGAGTGTGCGCGCTTGCTTTTTTCTCATTACTGAAGGAAATACAAAATGAAACAGCACAAAATTACATAACAAAGACAGATCTTAATACATAATATATGTCATGGATGTTCTTCTTGATGGAAAATATAAGAATGGTAAATGAGACGAAATAAACAAACAAATATCAAAATAGTTTTACCGTAAAACCGTAACTAATAATTAAAAACGCTATCGATTATAAAAGGGCTAAAGAAAATGAAAATGATGTCTTTGGTAATGATATTGATCATGAAAATGATTATGATGAATTATCATCAATGGTAATGATAATTACAGCAATAATAAGGATAGAGCTAATATTAATTAAAATAATGGTAATAACAATGGTCGTGATAGTAATAATGATTGTATTTTTTAAATTATGATAATGATGATAATAATGAAAGTAATTATTATGATGATGAGGATAATAATGATTATCATTTTCTTTATTATAACAATAATGATAATAATAATAATTATTATCATTATTATAGATGTTATCATTTTTTGTATTGATAATGTAATTATTATTATCATTACTATCATCACATTAGCATTGATATTATCATAACTATTTTTAGTTTCTTGTTGTTGTGGCTCTTATCAGCTTTATTATTTTTTGTTGTTGTAATTATTAATATAAACCTTTTTCATCATTGTTATTACTTTTGTTATCTTTATCATTATTATCATTGCCAATATTATTGTTCTTATTATTACATTTATCAGTTTTACTATAATTTTTATCTTGATAATGAAATTAATAATTATTGTAATATCATGTTTATGGCTAATAACATTATTATTATCATTATCATTGTCATCATCATTACTGCTATTATCAGTATCATTATCATAAGAGTATTGTTAATATGACGACAACGACTATGACCGTAATGGTAATAATGACAACGTGATGAGAATGATAACGGGAATGAAAATAATGATAATGTTGATAATGATGATAATGATAATGATGAGAAATATTATAACGATAATGATGATAACAATAAAAGTATTAATGACGATATCATTTAAAGTATTAGAAATTGTGATGATATTGTTATCATGTTCTTATTGTTACTAGTATTTTATTCTTATTTGAACTATTGTTAACATATTGATAATGATTATATTGATTATATTGATAATTATTATATTACAAAAATATGTTAGCAATGATGATGAAACGACAGTGATATCAATAATGATAATGACAAAACTAATAATTTTGATAGTGATGATGATGATAATGATTGTGATAATTACAATAACAATAATGATAATGATTATCATAATACTGTTACTAATAATAATAATGCTAAAAATAATAATAATGGTAATAATAACAATGATAACGGTGATGGTGCTAATGATAATGTTAATTAGGATAGCAACAATGATGATAATTATATTATTAAGATATAATAATCATAATGATAATAACAATGATATTAATAGTATTAATGATAATGAGAAGATAACTACTACTAATTATAATCATTACAATTTCTATTATTATCAGGATTATCATCTTTA
>BOPN01005611.1:87196-89696 GCA_017312705.2 Penaeus japonicus | reverse complement strand
CTACGGCTACTTCAGCATCTCCGCTTCTTTCTGGCTACTTCAGCATGTCCCTCTTCTCCTACGGCTACTTCAGCACGTCCCTCTTCTCCTACGGCCACTTCAGAAAGACCCTCTTCTCCTACGACCACTTCAGAAAGTCCCTCTTCTTCTACGGCCACTTCAGAATGTCCCTCTTCTCCTACGGTTACTTCAGCACGTCCCTCTTCTTCTACGGCTACTTCAGCATGTCCCTCTTCTTCTACAGCTACTTCAGCATGTCCCTCTTCTGCTACGGCTACTTCAGCATGTCCCTCTTCTTCTACAGCTACTTCAGCATGTCCCTCTTCTCCTACGGCTACTTCAGAAAGTCTCTCTTCTCCTACGGCCACTTCAGAAAGTCCCTCTTCTCCTACGACCACTTTAGAAAGTCCCTCTTCCCCTACGGCCACTTCAGAATGTCCCTCTTCTCCTACGTTCACTTCAGCATGTCCCTCTTCTCCTACGGCTATTTCAGCATGTCCCTCTTCTTCTACGGCTACTTCAGCATGTCCCTCTTCTCCTACGGCTACTTCAGCACGTCCCTTTTCTTCTACGGCTACTTCAGCATGTCCCTCATCTTCTACGGCTACTTCAGCACGTCCCTCTTCTCCTACGGCTACTTCAGAATGTGCCTCTTCTCCTACGGCTACTTCAGCACGTCCCTCTTCTTCTACGGCTAGTTCAGCATGTCCCTCTTCTTCTACGGCTATTTCAGCATGTCCCTCTTCTTCTACGGCTACTTCAGCACGTCCCTCTTCTTCTACGGCTACTTCAGCACGTCCCTCTTTTCCTACGGCCACTTCAGAAAGTCCATCTTCTCCTACGGCCACTTCAGAAAGTCCCTCTTCTCCTACGGCCACTTCAGAAAGTCCCTCTTCTTCTACGACTACTTCAGAAAGTCCCTCTTCTCCTACGGCCACTTCAGAATGTCCCTCTTCTCCTACGGCCACTTCAGAATGTCCCTCTTCTCCTACGGCCACTTCAGAATGTCCCTCTTCTCCTACGGCCACTTCAGAAAGTCCCTCTTCTCCTACGGCTACTTCAGCACGTCCCTCTTCTTCTACGGCTACTTCAGCACGTCCCTCTTCTCCTACGGCTACTTCAGCATGTCCCTCTTCTTCTACAGCTACTGACATGTCCCTCCTCTCCTACGGCTACTTCAGCACGTCCCTCTTCTTCACCAGCTGCTAGCGTCCCTCTTCTCCTACGGCCACTTCAGAAAGTCCCTCTTCTCCTACGTCTATTTCAGCATGTCCCTCTTCTTCTACGGCCACTTCAAAAAGTCCCTCTTCTCTTACGGCTACTACAGCATGTCCCTCTTCTCCTACGGCTACTTCAGCATGTCCCTCTTCTCCTACGGCTACTTGAGAAAGTTCCTCTTCTTCTACGGCTACTTCAGCATGTCCCTCTTCTCCTACGGCTATTTCAGCATATCCCTCTTCTCCTACGGCATATTTCTCACCAGCATGTCCCTCTTCTCCTACGGCTACTTAAGAAAGTTCCTCTTCTCCTACGGCTGCTTCAGCATGTCCCTCTTCTTCTACGGCTACTTCTGCACGTCCCTCTTTTTCTACAGCTACTTCAGTATGTCCCTCTTCTCCTACGGCTACTTGAGAAAGTTCCTCTTCTTCTACGGCTACATCAGCACGTCCCTCTTCTCCTACGGCTACTTGAGAAAGTTCCTCTTCTTCTACGGCTACTTCAGCACGTCCCTCTTCTTCTACGGCTACTTCAGCACGTCCCTCTTCTCCTACGGCTACTTCAGCATGTCCCTCTTCTTCTACGGCTACTTCAGCATGTCCCTCTTCTCCTACGGCTACTTCAGCACGTCCCTCTTCTTCTACGGCTACTTCAGCACGTCCCTCTTCTCCTACGGCTACTTCAGCATGTCCCTCTTCTTCTACGGCTACTTCAGCACGTCCCTCTTCTTCTACGGCTACTTCAGCATGTCCCTCTCCTTCTACGGCTACTTCACCACGTCCCTCTTCTCCTACGGCTACTTCAGCCCGTTCCTCTTCTCCTACGGCTACTTCAGCACGTCCCTCTTCTTCTACGGCTACTTCAGCACTTCCCTCTTCTTCTACGGCTACTTCAGCATGTCCCTCTTCTCCTACGGCTACTTGAGAAAGTTCCTCTTCTCCTACGGCTACTTCAGCACGTCCCTCTTCTTCTACGGCTACTTCAGCATGTCCCTCTTCTCCTACGGCTACTTCAGCACGTCCCTCTTCTTCTACGGCTACTTCAGCATGTCCCTCTTCTCCTACGGCTACTTCAGCATCTCCCACTTCTTCTACGGCTACTTCAGCATGTCCCTCTTCTCCTACGGCTACTTCAGCACGTCCCTCTTCTCCTACGGCCACTTCAGAAAGTCCCTCTTCTCCTACGACCACTTCAGAAAGTCCCTCTTCTCCTACGGCTACTTAAGAAAGTTCCTCTTCTCCTACGGCTACTTGAGAAAGTTCCTCTTCTTCTACGGCTACTT
>BOPN01005611.1:10000-15000 GCA_017312705.2 Penaeus japonicus | reverse complement strand
CAGGGCCGGGCAAAGAAGAGAAGATCCGTCTGACTGATATTCTTCAGAAACCCACTGCATTATCCACGGTTAATTGCCAGTCTTCGTGGCTCCTCCTCCCTTCGTGGGCGCGTTTGCTCAGCTTGACTCTCCTTACAAATGGTCTATTTATCGCGGATCCCTCACGAGGCGCCTGGCGAGACAGCTCTCTAGCAACTCTCCGTGTCAAGAGATGGTCGATGGCAGACTTATTACTTACTGGCTGAAGGATGGAGAGTCCTGGTCTGCTCCGCCACGGCCGAGGCATCGAGAGCAGCCGCCTTGTAAGCCTCGCCAGCACGAGCACCGAGGGCCCAGCGCCCGGCACTCACTCGGGGCTCAGCCTTTTGAGATGTGCGTCATCACTTGTCTCAATAAACTCGTCAAAGTCAAAGAAAAAGTCACTCGTGACCCATCCTTTTGAGATAAGTACGTAATCACTTGTCTCAATAAACTCGTCAAAGTCAAAGAAAAAGTCACTCGTGGCTCATCCTTTTGAAATAAGTACGCAATCACTTGTCTCAATAAACTCGTCAAAGTCAAAGAAAAAGTCACTCGTGACCCATCCTTTTGAGATAAGTACGTAATCACTTGTCTCAATAAACTCGTCAAAGTCAAAGAAAAAGTCACTCGTGGCTCATCCTTTTGAAATAAGTACGCAATCACTTGTCTCAATAAACTCGTCAAAGTCAAAGAAAAAGTCACTCGTGGCCAGAAGGACCTCCATTCGTCTTGTTCCCGGGGTGATGATTGCGGTTAGTCGTAATGATGCCAGTAAGGATTATTATGATAATGAATATAATGATGAAGGTGTTGGTAATGATAATGATAACAATAATGATAGCAGCAGTAGAATTAGTACTAATCATAACAGCGACGATAATGACAACAACAATAATGATGATACTAGTAATTATATCGATGGTATAATGACTATGACCACAATGATACAATAATTATGATAACTGTAAGAATAATAATCATTATAACAATAAGACTAATAATTATGATAACATTTAGAACAATAATGGTGATAATAATAATAATATTTGTAATAATAATTTTTGAAATATGATAATAACGAGGATGATAAAAATATGAGAGTAATGTTAATAATATTGATGATAATGATAACAAAAATAATTATCATCATAATGATAGTGATGATAATATAACAATATTAGTGGTGAAATAAATACGGGTAAACATAGTTATATGGATGATGATGATGATGATAGACGATGATGAGGATGTGGATGAGGAGGATTATGATGACGATGATGATTGTAGTAAAATAATAATAACAGCAATGATAAAGATGATGATGATAATGATGACAATAATAATAACGATAATAATTATCATAACCATAATGATGATAATGATCATGCTATATGAAATGAGATGACAGCAACAACAACAATACGAACACTAATCAATGCAATAATAAGAACAACAATAGTGAATATGATAATAAGGATAACAAAATGTATAAAAATAGTAATATTGGACAATTACAGCACTCGCATTAAGCCTTTCTTCTGAGAATTCAAATAATAATTCATAAATTTTGTCACACGAAAATGTCCAACGAAACTGCTGTTGAATATTGAAAGAATATTTATATCTGAAACCTTCCAGTGTCCTAATACTGCAATGTAGAGTCCCAGTTAATGTTAAGCAATACGTTTGAAAACACGGATCTATGTATGTGTGCCTTTTGCCTATCATGAAAGCGTAATTACTTGCACAAACTGGAAGACTCCGTCTGTGATTTTGTCGGGACGCTAATGTGTCCACTACATTCTGTATATATATATAGGTCGGTCGCAGCGCGAGGCCCGTCGCAGCGAGAGGCCGGACGCAGCGAAAGGTCAGTCGCAGCGAAAGGCCGGTCGCAGCGCGAGGCCCGTCGCTGCGCGAGGCCGGTCGAAGCGAAAGGTCAGTCGCAGCGAAAGGCCGGTCGCAGCGTAAAGCCGGTTGCAGCGAGAGGCCGGTCGCAGCGCGAGGCCCGTCGCTGCGCGAGGCCGGTCGAAGCGAAAGGTCAGTCGCAAAAAGGTAAAACTGATTAAATAATATGATACACCAATGATTCGCAAATCAATATCGGAATCATAGAACTAAGAAATGAACTTATTCCCTTTAAAATTAATAAGCAATGTAATTAGCAAAATAATAACATCGACCGAATTTTTTTATTAATAAAGGAATGTCATCAAGATCAATATATGACATGGTTGCATCGTGACGTTGGCACATTGCTCATCAATACTACTCGTGTAGGTAAAACTAGGTCACTGTGGGAGAGAGAGAGAGAGAGGGGGGGGGGGGGGGGAAAGATAGAGAGAGGAGGGGCGATGCCGCTAGCGTAAAGCGGTCATAGCGTAAAGCCGGTCGCAGCGAGCCGATCGAAGCGAGGTCAGTCGCAGCGAGAGGCCGGTCGAAGCGAAAGGTCAGTCGCAGCGAAAGGCCGGTCGCAGCGTAAAGCCGGTCGCAGCGAGAGGCCGGTCGCAGCGCGAGGCCCGTCGCTGCGCGAGGCCGGTCGAAGCGAAAGGTCAGTCGTAGCGAAAGGCCGGTCGCAGCGAAAGTCAAGCCGGTCGCAGCGAGAGGCCGGTCGAAGCGAAAGGTCAGTCGCAGCGAAAGGCCGGTCGAAGCGAAAGGTCAGTCGTGAAAGGCCGGTCGCAGCGTAAAACCCGGTCGCGAAAGCGTAAAGCGGTCGCAGCGAGAGGCGGTCGAAGCGAAAGGTCGGTATGTGAAGGCCGGTTGCAGCGAGAGGCCGGTCACGCGCAGGCCGTCGCTGCGCGAGGCCAGTCGAAGCGAAGGTCAATCATAGCGAAGGCCCGGTGCATGGCAGTAAAGCCCGGTCGCCAGCGGCCCGATGCTGGCGGTAAAGCTGGTCGCGAGCGTAAAGCCGGTCGCAGACGAGAGGCCGGTCAACGAAGGTCAGTCGCAGCGAAGGCCGGTCAGGCGAAAGGTCAGTCGTATCAGGCCGGTCGCAGCGTAAAGCCGGTCGCAGCGAGAGGCCGGTCGCAGCGCGAGGTCCGTCGCTGCGCGAGGCCGGTCGAAGCGAAAGGTCAGTCGTAGCGAAAGGCCGGTCGCAGCGTAAAGCCGGTCGCAGCGAGAGGCCGGTCGAAGCGAAAGGTCAGTCGCAGCGAAAGGCCGGTCGAAGCGAAAGGTCAGTCGTAGCGAAAGGCCGGTCGCAGCGTAAAGCCGGTCGCAGCGTAAAGCCGGTCGCAGCGAGAGGCCGGTCGAAGCGAAAGGTCAGTCGCAGCGAAAGGCCGGTTGCAGCGAGAGGCCGGTCGCAGCGCGAGGCCCGTCGCTGCGCGAGGCCGGTCGAAGCGAAAGGTCAGTCGTGGCGAAGGCGGATCGCAGCGTAAGCGGTCGCAGCGAGAGGCCAGTCGCAGCAGAGGCCGGTCGCAGCTTGAAGGCCGGTCGCAGCGTAAGCCGGTCGCAGCGAGGCGTCGAAGCGAAGGTCGAGTCGCGGCGAAAGGCCGGTCGCGAGCGTCGCCGGTCGCAGCGAGGCCGGTCGCAGCGCGAGGCCCATCGCTGCGCGAGGCCGGTCGAAACGAAAGGTCAGTCGTAGCCGAAGGTGGCAGCGTAAAGCCGGTCGCAGCGAGAGGCCGGTCGAAGCGAAGGTCAGTCGCAGCGAAAGGCCGGTCGCAGGCGTGAAGCCGGTCGCAGCGAGGCCGGTCGAAGCGAAGGTCAGTGTCGCGAAGGCGGTCGCAGCGTGCGCCGGTCGCAGCGAGGCCGGTCGCAGCGCGAGGCCATCGCTGCTGAGGCCAGTCGAAGCGAAGGTCCGGTCTGGCGAGGAGGCCGGTCGCGGCGGCAAGCCGGTCGCAGCGAGAGGCCGGTCGAAGCGAAAGGTCAGTCGCAGCGAAAGGCCGGTCGCAGCGGAAAGCCGGTCGCAGCGAGAGGCCGGTCGCAGCGCGAGGCCCGTCGCTGCGCGAGGCCGGTCGAAGCGAAAGGTCAGTCGTAGCGAAAGGCCGGTCGCAGCGAAAGGCCGGTCGCAGCGAAAGGCCGGTCGCAGCGAAAGGCCGGTCGCAGCGAAAGGTCAGTCGCAGCGAAAGGTCAGTCGCAGCGCGAGGCCGGTCGCAGCGAAAGGTCAGTCGCAGCGAAAGGTCAGTCGCAGCGCGAGGCCGGTCGCAGCGAAAGGTCAGTCGCAGCGAAAGGCCGGTCGCAGCGTAAAGCCGGTTGCAGCGAGAGGCCGGTCGTAGCGCTAGGCCCGTCGCTGCGCGAGGCCGGTCGAAGCGAAAGGTCAGTCGCAGCGAAAGGCCGGTCGCAGCGTAAAGCCGGTCGCAGCGAGAGGCCGATGGTCACAGCGCGAGGCCCGTCGCTGCGCGAGGCCGGTCGAAGCGAAAGGTCAGTCGTAGCGAAAGGCGGTCGCAGCGTAAAGCGATCGCAGCGAGGCCGGTCGCAGCGTAAAGCCGGTCGCAGCGTAAGCCGGTGCAGCGAGAGGCCGGTGAAGCGTAAAGCCGGTCGCAGCGAGGAGGCCGGTCGCAGCGAAAGCCGGGTCGCAGCGAAAGGCCGGTCGCAGCGAGAGGCCGGTCGCAGCGAAAGGTCAGTCGCAGCGAAAGGCCGGTCGCAGCGCGAGGCCGGTCGCAGCGAGGCCGGTCAAGCGAAGGTCAGTCGCAGCGAAGGCCGGTCGCAGCGTAAGCCGGTCGCCAGCGAGAGGCCGGTCATGGCGTAAGCCGGTTGCAGCGAGGCCGGTCGAAGCGAAGGTCAGTCACAGCGAAAAGGCCGGTCGCAGCGTAAAGCCGGTCGCAGCGAGAGGCCGGTCGAAGCGAAAAGGTCGGTCGCAGCGAGAGGCCGGTCGAAGCGAAGGTCGGTGCGAGGGCCGGTCGCAGCGAGAGGCCGGTCGCAGCGAAAGGCCGGTCGCAGCGAAAGGTCAGTCGCAGCGAAAGGCCGGTCGCAGCGAAAGGTCAGTCGCAGCGAAAGGCCGGTCGCAGCGAGAGGCCGGTCGCAGCGCGAGGCCCGTCGCTGCG
>BOPN01005610.1:77500-79681 GCA_017312705.2 Penaeus japonicus | reverse complement strand
ACTAATCAGCGGCCCCAGTAATGTGTATGATATGAGAAACAATTCAATAAGGCGTAACTGCAGTATAAGAGTAGGCACTAAGACTGGCCTCATGACAGCATAAAATGGTTGACTGCAGTGAACAGGTGGGCTCAAGAGGTGGCCGCAAAAACATACGTATATCAGGAAAAAATACAAGAATACAATACATACAATAAAAACAAGTTGGCTGTGAGTATAGAGAAACATTATGTGTGAGAAAGTAATTAAAGCAAAGGTGTAATTGCTTAAGCGAAATGAGGGGAGAATGACAACATAACGTGATAAGCTTGCATAGTGAAGTAAAGTTAGGAAACGACTCGAGTGAGCATAGGCTAGAAGAACTTGCAAATTACTAAAAGAGCACATAGAACTTAAAAGGATTCATAAAAGTGTGGTAGGATCAGCTTATCCGAAAAAAAATTTCACTATGACTTCATGAGATATAGGTGGCAGTGCATTTGAGAATACATACATAAAAATATTTTGTATCACGACTGGTGGTGTCAGTGCACCGAGAGTGGGAGTCGGACAGTGGCTAGCCTCTGGGGCAAACAATTCAACACCCTCGCGACTTGTGGGTAACCTTGGAGGTGCGGTTGTGTTGACTTTGCCATGCACCCAAACACTGTACAACTCAACCACCGTTTTACCTTGGTGAAAACATGCACCAACACAACACAGTAGGTATACAGGGGGGAGGGGGGATTACATATATATGAAATGTGCGGGAAAACTTTTCGACCGCGGGGGGGGGGGTGATAACGCGTAAACTCTCTCTCTCTCTCTCTCTCTCTCTCTCTCTCTCTCACTCTCACTCCCGCCCTGTCTTTCACTATCGCCCTCTCTATTTCTCTCTCTCTCTCGCCCTCTTTCCCTCTCTTTCTCTCTCTTTCTCTCTGTAACCAGCTTGCTGGCAACAGTTGTAACCCACCACTGGGAGCAGTTGTAAAGCACCCGATGCCCTGGTTGTAGGTCGGTGGATAAACTGACAGACGTCTACGTGCAATGATGGCGGAAACGAACACAGGAAACAGGACGCTTCAGGTCAAAACAGACTGCCAGCGATATTGCATTGAATTAAGTAGAAATATATGATCAAAGTCTTGGGTCAAATGATGTACAATACCAGTGCCTTACACTCTCTCACTCACTCTCGCCCTCTCTTTCTTTCTTTCTCTCTCTTTCTCTCTCTCTCTCTTTCTTTCTCTTTCTCTTTCTCTTTCTCTTTATCTTTCTATCTTTATTTCTTTCTCTCTTTCTCTCTCCCTCTCTCTTTCTCTCTCTCTCTCTCACTATCGCCCTCTCTTTCTCTCTCCCTCTCCCCCCCCTCTCTCTCTCTCTCCCTCTCTCTCACACACTCTTGCCCTCTCTTTTTCTCTCCCTTTCTCTCTTTATCTCTCTCTCTCTTTCTCACTCTCGCCCTCTCTCTCTCTCTCTCTCTCTCTCTCTCTCTCTCTCTCTCTCTCTATATATATATATATATATATATATATATATATATAATTTTTTTTTCTTTTTTTCTCTCTCTCTCTCTCTCTCTCTCTCTCTCTCTCTCTCTCTCTCTCTCTCTCTCTCTCTCTCTCTCTCTCTCTCTCTCTCTCTCTCTCTCTCTCTCTCTCTCTCTCTCTCTCTCTCTCTCTCTTTCACACTCTCGCCCTCTCTTTCGCCCTCCATTTCTTTCTTTATCTCTCTCTCTCTTTCTCACTCTCGCCCTCTCTTTCTCTCTCTCTCTCTCTCTATCTATCTATCTATCTATATGTATATATATATATATATATATATATATATATATATATATATATATATATATATATATATATCCACTCTCTCTCTCTCTCTCTCTCTCTCTCTCTCTCTCTCTCTCTCTCTCTCTCTCTCTCTCTCTCTCTCTCTCTCTCTCTCTCTCTCTCTCTCTCTCACTCCCACTCTCACTCTCACTCTTACTCTCACTCTCACTCTAACTATATATGTTTATACATACACACACACACACACACACACACACACACACATATATATATATATATATATGAGTATGTATATGTATGCATATATGTATATATGTATATATATATATATATATATATATATATATATATATATATATATATATATATATATATATATATATTATTATTTATATAATTAATATAATAATAT
>BOPN01005610.1:0-2500 GCA_017312705.2 Penaeus japonicus | reverse complement strand
AATTGCATTATTTGGGACCGGGTTTGGAAGTGCATATCTTTCGATTTCGAGGCACATTTTACATTAATGGATTTTCGTAAGATTTATATGAATTTCAACTTCATTTCTGCGCCTCTCCGCTCCCGTAAGACCATTTATATTCTAGGACTATAGAGCCTAATGTCGCCAGAGAGTTCGATAAGCTCCTTTTTGCAAGAATAAATGTGGTGGTGTTGTGTTGCTCTGTTTTGTAGAATCATTTCTACAAATCAGTTGCACCATATTGCAAGGAAGAGAATCTGCTTTGCAAAAGACTTGCTAGATCGAGTGATGTTCACTATCGAAGTTGTATTTGGTTACTGTTTATTGTCACTGAATATATAGTTGTTATGAGAAATATGCAGCTGCTATACTAAATAGAATATAGATGTTACACTTAATATGTAGTTACTACAAAACAGGATCACAACAGAGAATCTTGAGTATCAATGGTCTAACTCTTCTTTGGAATGGATAATGAAATTCACTCCGGTTCCTGTGTTGCCGGGTAAGTTTGCCAACTCAAGCCAGTATCTATTTACAGGGCGAATGTTACAGTGGAAAATAGTAAGTGTTTTCAACCTCATATTGAGAAAGAGGCGCTGCATCTCCGGCTGCAAATGGTGAGGCGCGTTACTTAGTGCCCGGCGCTGGCACTCATCTCCGGGGGATTCCGGTCTTAATCCTACACTCTGAATATCTGATACTGTTTCTGAGCAGTGGCCTGGGCTCAAGCCAATAAACCCTCTCCTGCAATTGTACTTTAACCTTTTCTGTGAAATGATAGCAACCAAAGTTCCGGGATTTTCGCTTGAAACAGAGGAACTAAATAACTAAAAGATATTAAAACTTTTCGGTGGTCACTGTCGTAATGTCAGAAGATAAATTGTTAGCGGTCATACTCACGCACACACACGCGAGAGGGAGCGCGCTTATGCATATGCATATATGTGTGCGTGTGTGTGTGTGTATATATATATATATATATATATATATATATATATATATATATTTATATATATTCCAATTTCAATATATATTTCAATTTCAATATATATTCCAATTTCAATATATATTTCAATTTCAATATATATTCCAATTTCAATATATATTTCAATTTCAATATATATTCCAATTTCAATATATATTTCAATTTCAATATATATTCCAATTTCAATATATATTTCAATTTCAATATATATTCCAATTTCAATATATATTTCAATTTCAATATATATTCCAATTTCAATATATATTTCAATTTCAATATATATTCCAATTTCAATATATATTTCAATTTCAATATATATTCCAATTTCAATATATATTTCAATTTCAATATATATTCCAATTTCAATATATATTTCAATTTCAATATATATTCCAATTTCAATATATATTTCAATTTCAATATATATTCCAATTTCAATATATATTTCAATTTCAATATATATTCCAATTTCAATATATATTTCAATTTCAATATATATTCCAATTTCAATATATATTTCAATTTCAATATATATTCCAATTTCAATATATATTTCAATTTCAATATATATTCCAATTTCAATATATATTTCAATTTCAATATATATTCCAATTTCAATATATATTTCAATTTCAATATATATTCCAATTTCAATATATATTTCAATTTCAATATATATTCCAATTTCAATATATATTTCAATTTCAATATATATTCCAATTTCAATATATATTTCAATTTCAATATATATTCCAATTTCAATATATATTTCAATTTCAATATATATTCCAATTTCAATATATATTTCAATTTCAATATATATTCCAATTTCAATATATATTTCAATTTCAATATATATTCCAATTTCAATATATATTTCAATTTCAATATATATTCCAATTTCAATATATATTTCAATTTCAATATATATTCCAATTTCAATATATATTTCAATTTCAATATATATTCCAATTTCAATATATATTTCAATTTCAATATATATTTCAATATATTTAATTTCAGGTGAAATGGAAGCCTCCTCCTTGGGCCGAAGCGCAGTGGTTCTGCAGTTGCCGCTACGAGAGTTTTGAAACGTGTTGTGCCATTATGGCGTTCGTTTTAATTTGCGCAAAACTGGGCCTCTCATCAAGCAGCCACTCGAGAGGCGCGAGGCCGCCGAGGGAGGGCCAGACGCCCATTCGGCGCTGCTCAGCCGAAGCCTTGCAATGAAGTCATTCGCGACTTTACCGGCCAGGCTCTGCTCCTTCTCGGGATAAACGGCGGGCTCGTGGGCGCGGCAGCTTTAATTGCAACGTTTTCAGGCTTTGGCTAAATTAAACGTGTGGAGAGAAACTGCTTATTATTTACTAATCTGCATCTTCACTCGAGTGCATATACTTTTACACTTTCACCAACTCCCCTCACACATTCTCTCTCTCTCTCTCTCTCTCTCTCTCTCTCTCTCTCTCTCTCTCTCTCTCTCTCTCTCTC
>BOPN01005609.1:75000-77500 GCA_017312705.2 Penaeus japonicus | reverse complement strand
GGATGGGGCAACTTATTGTAAAGCAACTTTGCCAAAGGAAAGTTAAATTGTAATTGGGAAATGTCATTTGTTGTGTACAATTACACGGGCGATTATATATGATCGAGGGTATACTTGTTTCTGCTACAGGTACACAGCGTGTCGCATCTTACACTTCATTCGTCAACTTATCGCTTTAGAAAACTTCTTTTGCATGTCAGCAAATGGTCTTCCGTTTCATAATATTCTATTCATTACAATTTGGCCGAACTTCGTTTTCTTTTATTGTTATTTTTGTTGATGATTACATTGATATTGTTGTTGTTGTTGTTATCATTTTTATTATCATCATTATCATCATCACTACTATTACTACTATTATTATTATCATCATTACTATTATTTTATTCCCATCATCATCATCACCATCATCATCATCATTATCATCATTATTATCATTATGATGGCTGCTGTTATCATTATCATCATAATTATTATTATCATTATTACTATTTTTATTATTATAATTCTTATTATTATCATTATTATCATAATTACTGTTAATATTATTACAATTATTTCTAATACTTTTATAACCATTATTATTGTAGCCATTATTATAATCATTATTATCAATTTAATTATTATTGTTATTCTTACTACTACTACTATAAATATTGCTATTACTATAATTATCATTTTTTTTTATAAATACTTTAATAATAGTCATCGTTATCGTTATCATTATTTTCATCATTACCTCTATTCATCATCTTTCCCATTGCCATTATCGCTATTTTTATCATTACTACTATCATAATTTTATCATAACTTTCATTACTAAGGTTCTCATTATCATCATTATTACTATGATAATTATCATTATTATCAATGGTATTACTATAACAGTTTTCATTACCACTATCATTGTTATCATTACTATTATTGAATTGAGTTTACTGTGAAGCGATTAATTAAATCTCTTGAATTATGATATCATTCAATATCATTTATACCTTTATTTACTATCATCGTCATTGCTATAATCATTATCATTATGAATATCATTTTTATTGTTTTGATTAAAACCATTATTATCATCATAATAAAATACCATGATTATTATTATCCTCATTGTTATCACTATAATCATTATGCTAATTATTATCAATATCATTATTACATCATTTTTATTACTATTATCATTACTATCATTATCATAATATCTTTATATTATATTTCTTATTTTCCTAATCATTATAAACATTTGCATTATCTTCATTATCATTATCAATATCATTATCACTAGCAACATTATTTTTATTATGAATGTTATCAGTATTATCCTTTTTATCTCCCTTATCATGACTATCATCTTTATCACAATTATCATAGCTATAATTTTTATCCTCATTATCCTTATTATTATCATTATCATCATGGACACTGTCATTATTATTATCACTGTTGATTATATCTTTATCAATATCATAATTACTCTCTATTTCTTCGTTACAATTATCAGCACCATTACTCCTATTAGTATTACTATTGACCTCAGCATTGACACCCTCAATATCATCAATTTAAAAATATTATGTATATATATATATATATATATATATATATATATATATATATATATACATATGTGTATATATATATATATATATATATATATATATATATATATATATATATATATATATATATATATGTATATATATATATATATATATATATATGTGTGTGTGTGTGTGTGTGTGTGTGTGTGTGTGTGTGTGTGTGTGTGTGTGTGTGTGTGTGTGTGTGTGTGTGTGTGTGCGTGTGTGCGTGCGTCTGTGTGTGTGTTATATTGTATGTATGTTGTCATCATTGCACCTCCCTTTTAATACAATTATTTTTCCTCCTCTTTGTAGAATGAAACGGACCCTCCTTTGTAGCCTGAAAAGGCTATTGTTGTCATAGAAAAAGTAGTCTCTACTTGACCCTCTTCATAAGACAATTAAATTAAATGTTTTATCTTGCACGTCGTCTGTTTGTCGTTGTTATTGTTGTTTTGACTAGAAAGGAAATATTATTCTAGTACCCATATAGAAAACAATGATGAAATGAATGTAATAATAGTATTGACGTAGATATAAATTTTGAAAGCGATGATAGTTATAATGTGGAAGGAATTTTAATAGTTAATGAAATATAGACCGATTAAATGCTATTCTTTTTGACCTTATCGATTTGCGTGACAAAGGTACTCGTGATAAAAGTTATTAATCTTGAAGAGGGTTAGATATTGATGATAAAAATTAATGAATAAATGAGTTGATTAATACATCTTCAATTTACCAAATAAATCTACATACAACAGAAAGTTGATAAAAATTGGAAAAAAAAGAGTAAGTGTCATGATTCTTTTTTTCTTAACAAAACGAATACGTTTTATGGGTCTCTGTCAGTACACACCGTTTGTTCTCTAAATAACATCAATAGATCAATTAATATGAGGTATAAGCCCTATAAT
>BOPN01005609.1:52500-57500 GCA_017312705.2 Penaeus japonicus | reverse complement strand
GCCCCTTGTAAATGCTCTTCATTTGGGCACGCTGAGCCTTCCCTCTGCGGGGGAGCCTCAGTTTATGCACGGTGTCTCTTGGAATGACGTTATTATCAATTGAGTGGAGTGGTATTAAAGATTAATGGATAATTAAGTTGAATGGCGCGAACAATGAGGCATAATGAGGCTATGATAATGGAAGTAGGAGGAAGATAGTGATAGCTTTTAGCGCCGCTGATTAACTAGGCACATCTTGAGATACTTCTTGGTACTTGACGGATGAGATAATTACGTCTAACTAGCGTCAATAAGTAAATAGGAACATGCGTAAAGGACTGAGCGTTATCTGATGCTGCGTCTTTCTCTATGAATTTATGGAGAGATAATTTCACAAATAACAGAAAACAAAAGAAGATAAGATGATTAAATTACGAGAGAATATAGAAAAGGAAACAATATATATATATATATGTATAGCCGCAGCAGCATCTCTGTCAAAGTTTCATGACGTTATCCATTTTCTCATTTTTTCGTGGTGACTCAATTTATATTTTCTTTCACCCTTTTCCATCCAAGGATTTTCCCTCAACACTTTTTTCCTGGGAGAAAAAAAAGCAATATCTTAAACTTCCCACAGAAAAAGGGAAAAAATATATATACGACTTTTCTTTTATCAGAGAGCAAAGGACAGGGCCGAGGACTCAGGCCCATAAGATCATATCAATGTTCTGAACACTAGAAATGGACCAGCGAGAGGATCCGGGTCGCGTAATCACCAAAGGGGAAGACTTGTCGAAAATGGGCTATTTGGACAGAAATAGGTTGCGGGTTATGTTTATTCAGTCCCTCTTTTCTTTCCCTTTTCTTTCTGTGTTTTAAAATTTAGTTTCTATCTCCTTTGATCTTTTTTTCATATTTTATTTTACTCTCTTACCTGTCTCTCCCATTTTCATTTTATTTCATTCTAATTCTCTCTCTTTCTCTCTCGCCCGCCCCCTCTCTCTCTCTCTCTCTCTCTCTCTCTCTCTCTCTCTCTCTCTCTCTCTCTCTCTCTCTCTCTCTCTCTCTCTCTCTCTCTATATATATACATATATATATATATACATATATATATATATATTTATATATATATATATATATATATATATATATATATATATGTATATATATGTATATATATATGTATATGTATATATATTTATATATATATATATATACATGTATATATTTTTCGCTCCCTCTTTCCTTGAGAGGTAGCAAGTAGCTTTGGTGTTACAGGTCTTCCAACAGCCGTCGAGGCCGGATGACAAGGGATTTGTTGAAGTATCTGAACTTCCAACTTCCTACCCGTAACATAGCCTCCATGCAACCGCATATGTTTACTCCATATGCGTTTTTGTGTAACACCGTGTGTAACATATATATAACGCGCGCGGGCGCATATGTGTGTGTGTGTGTGTGTATAGACACACACACACACACACACACACACACATATATATATATATATATATATATATATATATCTTGCGTTGGGTGAGATATATAGATGAATAAGACAGAGAGATTATTTACAATATCTAGTCATACACCGCAGAAGAAAGATAAAGAAATAGAATCCTTTGAAAGAGAGTATTTGTAAGAAAAATGCTGCCATTGTTTACAAAAGGCGTGTAGAGCGTACGGAATATAAAAAGGGATGAAACCAAGAGGAGAACTGACAAGCGTAAAGAAAAGAGAAGGAGATAGAAAAGAGAAGTAAAGGGGAAGCGATAGAGTGAGTACGCAAACAAACACACACACACAAAGAACAATAAAAACACAGATCACAAATGGGTTAAAAATATATCACCAAGAGGAAAAATATAGAGATAGAAAAAGAATGAGAGAGAGAGAGAAAGGAAAGTAGGGAGAGAGAGACAAAGATGAAAGGAGGGAGAGAGAAACAGAGATGAAAGAAGGGAGAGAGAAACAGAGAGGAAAGGAGGGAGAGAGAAATAGAGAGGAAAGGAGGGAGAGAGAGAGAGAGAGGAAAGGAGGGAGAGAGAGACAGAGAGAGAAAAATGGCAATGGGTAGAGAGGCAAAATGTGGATGGTGTTGGAAGCCTTTGCACGCAACTATCAATATTTCAGCGCCGAGGCCTGCCATACCTACCGGTCCCTCTAGCTCTCCCTTCCTCTTTCCCCATCCCTGAGCTCGCTGCCTTTCCCCTATCCCTTAGCCCGTCCCCCATACCTCCCCCCCCCCCCTTGGTCTGCACTTCCCCTCAGCCTCCCCATTCCCATCCCTCAGATCGTCCCACTTCTCCCCTCTCCAAAGCCCGCTTCCCCAAGCCTCCCTTTCACTCCCCTCGGTAAACCCGTTCATGGACCCCGCCTTCACACTCCCTTCGATAAACCAGGTTCCCCACCCCTCCGCAACACCTCCCCTTCGCTCCATTCCCTAATCCCGTCCCTCCGTCCCTCACCCTTCCCTAAGCCCATTCATCCTCCTTCCCTCCTATCCCCATCTCTCCCATCACACCTCCACTCCCTAAGCCCTTCCCCCTTCCCCCTATCCCCCCTCCCCTCCTCTCTAACGCCATGATCCCCGTTTCACTCCGGGATCATTCCGACCAAAGAGAGATTTTCTTGTCAAAACTTTAATGCATTATGAAAAGCATCCGCTCTCTCTCTCTCTCTCTCTCTCTCTCTCTCTCTTGTTCTTCTTCTATTCTTTCTAGGGAGGTCTTAGATGTTAACAGGAACAAAGAGGAGAACTCAGCAAACTGTCTACACTTCTTCCTCTGGAGTTTGGGTCCCTTGTGCGTGACAGTCGTGAAATAATTACGTCCCCTGTTTTGCATGTTCCCGATAAGTTCATTGGGATTGGGGAAAAGGGGAGAGAGGAAAAAAGAAAAAATACAAAATAAATGGTATACTACTATACAAGTTATTCCAATTGTTTTTGAGCTATAAGCTCAAATCACAAAATAGATATTGTTTATAAACCGAAAGTAAAGAGAAAACGTTATAGAAAGATTATATAAAAAAATAGAATAAAAAAAAGACGTCAAACAACACGCTATCCTTCGTCACCGCTAAATCAGAGCACAAACTTGCCTCCTGAAAGATTGCCAACCGTATCAAAGAAAAACACACGAGGAGAAAAAAAGGAAAAATCACATGGCAAACACACGACAAAGTACACACACACTCTGTTATGCAAATGTGTAATCCTAGAGACCTCTTGCTTCTGACTCCCATGGGCTGTACACGCTCTTGCATGAAAGTATTATTATGTGTATACATATTATGTACCTCGCCACGTGTCGGCGGTGGTTGGTACTGAAACCCCGCTCTGAATGTAATACATATTTATTCTTTTTTTTTTCTTTCTTCATATTTTTACAAGCCTCCTCTGCCCCTAAAAAAAAAGAAAGAAAAAAAAACGGTTCAGTATAAACAACAAAATAAATATTGGCATAACTCTGTCTTTATATCCATATTCCCCACACTGGTTTCGGACAACTTATAATTAATAAGTACACATTGAAAATTTCATGAACTCAATTTCTAAGTTATGAGAGACGCCATCAGGTCACTCAGCTATTATGTATAAGAAAGAAGTGATGCAACTTCAACTTTCATGCCAAGGATGGGAAAGAAAATAGGATTAAGTGGATGAAAATAATTAAAGTAAATGTAATAAAATGTAGTTGTTTCTCCCGATTACATTGTTTATTAAAAGTGAAACTAAATTCTGAGCTAGAGGGTAAAATTAATGTATTCTTGGGAATAGTGCTCTTTCTCACTCAACAATTCATTCACACACTCACTAATGCTATATATAGGTGTGTGTATGTGTGTGTGTGTGTGTGTGTGTGTGTGTGTGTGTGTGTGTGTGTGTGTGTGTGTGTGTGTGTGTGTGTGTGTGTGTGTGTGCGCGCACGTGAGTGTGTGTATGTAAAGACAGAGATCAATGTGATCATAAAACACCAAAGCGCTCCATATCTGAAGGTCAGCACTTGACACCCTCACTCCAATGTCATTTTTCTTCGCCTTAATTTCACCACATTTTCTCGCTCAGTTGCGTCACGACCGTAACATTGAGAGAGAAGGGAAAACCAAATCTATTTTCTCTCCGCACGCAAAACAAACCATGCCATTTTTGTACCCAAAGAGTAAGACAAAAGAAATACACATTCGTTCTTGTTCAAGATGTTATTAAGGAAGCACCAAGAAAGCCCTTTTGGATAGGTAAAAAGGGAAAAATTAGACCACCGTTCCCACTCGTGATTTAATTAAATTTGGTAGCCAACATTCGTGCATTGAAGAGGACTCCTAAAGAGGCCAAGGGAAGAATAAAAAGGGAGTGAGAAAAATTACACTCAGATTAATTAGAAGCCCCGGAAGTGCTCCAGCCGTACCTTGGGCTCCCCTGAATCTGAAAGTCACTGTAGGACATAGACTTATATACAAACACGGGGCTTCAGAGTAGGAAAGAAAAAGGGAACTAGTGTGTTAGAGACAATTACGGTAGCAACAATGGAGCATAATTGACGATATCTAAAGGCCCATTTTCCTTCCCTTTTTTACACCTTCCTTCCGAACGAGAAAACCGAACTCCTTGGCAATCAAAATGCGTTTAAAGGGTTCTTGTATTTTGCGTTTTTTGAGTCTCTGACATCCACGATAATATTTCCTAAAAGTTTAGACCCATCTTGGGCAGAGCACTTTAGCACATAAAAAAATGCTAAATGGATTTTTCTTTTTTAGATTGTCCGCTTTTTTCTCTGGATTTCTTGGAAGGAGGGAGCTCTGCAACTTATACGTCTCGGGTGTGCAGTTGCCAGTGTGTATGATGAAATATATGTCATGTACAGGCCAAGGAAAAAGCCATGGGAAAACTTTCTGTTTTGCGGACGTTCTATTGTAGATAACTTCGAGAAAGAGAGAGAGAGAGACAGAAAGAGAGGGGGGGGGGGGAGGACAGGATGGGATGGGGAACTCATGTGGCATTCATTAAAAAGACTATT